>VXAB01002871.1:352948-391494 GCA_013399175.1 Odontophorus gujanensis | reverse complement strand
GGTGGTCACACTGAAGTCTGTAAATGTCTGAAGGGAGGGTACAAATAGGTTACCCAAAGATGTTATGGAGTCTCCATCACTTGCCTCCCCAAAGGATCTCAGCATCTTATCTATATAGCGTCTGTGGGGAAAATAAACTTAGATAAATCAAAGAGCACCTCATAAAATACCACTGATAGGGAACTGTCTCTGTTGTGAGCCTGTATTCCAACTTTCTGGGAGTACATACTGAAGTGGGGAGGGCAAAAGAAGCTGAAACTGAAAGAAGATAATAAACAGTTATTTCAAAAACATTCAAATTGTTTTTTATATATTTGAGATATAAATGTCATACCAATCTCAGAACAAAGTGTGTTCTTTGGTTCTGCAGCAAATGGGAAGTGCTGGAATTACTGGCCATTAAGTGGCTCAAGAAGCACATTGAAACATCTAAAGGATCTATTCAGAAAGGCAGACTTCCTGCTAAATCACATCAACACTGCAAGCCCTGCCATGGTTACACTTCCCACAAACCACTTCTTCAGTGTAACAGAACTCTGATTTTTATTACCATTTTCATTAAAAACTCTATTATCTCTAACAGGAACAAATCAAAGAAAACATAATTCAACCCCATGGAAAAAAAATAAATATACAAACAAACCTTCCAATTTTGCCTAAAAGCTTCCATTAATTTGAAATTTACCTAAAGAACTTATTTCTACCAGAAACTTTCACATTCTGTCAGATTTGCAGATAACCCATTAAAGTGACAATCCAGTTTCCAACCTGTCCCGTGAAGCAGAGTATAATGGTTTGAGACAAGTTAGCTCCTACAATCATCAGTCACACTGAGCTGGTCGGAGCACAACATTCTGCACTGACTGTAGGAGCTGGAGAATTCCCTTATCATTCACAAAAATCTACTTTGCACATATTTGTTACTGAAAAATAGTCAAACAGGCACACGTACATGGGGGAGGACCATGCACCAAGTCAGCTGTTCAGTACATTGATGATTGGTAAGAGATGACATTGCCATTTTTGACTTCAAAGAACACAGAGAATTCATCTGAATAAACAGTGAAGAGTTGAACCAGTACAGCAATCGCTGTCTGCCTTAGTCGATGCAAAGAGTATTGGAGTTGCTTTGTTTGCCTGTATACATATATATTTATGTAATCAGATTGAGCAATCTAATCATCTTCTAGGAACTCTCATGTAACTAAGAGGTTGTAAGTAAAACAGGTTTGCATTTCCACACATCTGCAAGCCAAAAACACTCCCAAATGGAATAGTTGACACTCACAGAACATCTCAGGCAGTAACAACAGAGATCAGTAACTCATACTAAGAAGGGTGATAACAGTAACAGATTTGCAATGAACCTCTTTATCTAAGGAGAACAAAGAATCAGAATGGCTTGGGTTGGATGGGACCCCAAGGATCATCACCTGCCATTAGCAGGGCCACCAATCTTCAAATCTGGCACTAGACCAGCTTGCCCAGGGCTCCATCCAGCCTGGGCTTGAACACCTCCAGGGACAGAGCATACAGAGCCTCCCCAGAAAACCAGTAACCCCTAATATTTTTCGTTACTTTGAAAATAAGGATGTGCAAACAGTGCAGGTGCTGTGGGAGTAGCTTCATCATGAAAACTCGCAGAGGAGAAGCAAGAAGAAATCACAGGCCTCACTTTTGCACAGAAATGTTCTATATTGGTTAAAAGCAAAGGGCCAATGGGAGAAGCAGCAGCACAGAGTAACACTTTGATGGCGTAACTGTCCCATTTTCTGAGCTCAGTCCCCTGACAGCAACTTGAATTTGAGTCTGGCAAAACCACAGTGCACTGTTAATGTTTACCCTTCATCTCCACTCCCAGATGCCCAGCTGTGCCCCCACTAAGGTGTTCCTGTCATGGTTTTCCATCATGAAATTCCTGGCATCCACAGGCTGGGGCAGCTCACCCACCGTAGCTGGTGCACCCTATGAGCCCCTTTGGCCAAGGCACAAATGCCACCCAGTGGGACAGCAGACATGCTGGGATGGCACCCAGGTGGCACTGCACAGTCAGAGGATTGGCTGCTGTCACCAGAGGTCAGTGAATGTCACAGCTTCACAGCACACGTGCATCAGGATGAAGGATTTCTGCTGTGAGAAAACTGAAGGCCTGATTTAACAGGGGAAAATCTGGAATTAGAATAAAGCAGTGAACAAACTGTGATTGCACTGTTCTCCTAGCACTGTACTTGAGCACCTCAGAGCCCTAAAATATCACAGCAGCCCCAAGAACACACCTGGAACTGCCTTAGGCTGATCAGCACAAGTTCCTGTGGAGCACACACAGGCCACAGCACCTGATGTAAGAGTAAATTCTGACTACTGTGAGAACAAAAGGAAGCTAATGGAGATGTCTATTTTCTCTCAATTAGGCAACAAAACAGCGATTTGCATTGCATGTTGTAATGCACATTTTGTATATGAGCAGCCCCTGTAATTTGAATAATCTTTTGTGCTATAACCAAAGGGAGTCACTGTATTACTATGCACTGCTATCATTTCCCTCACAGGAATGAACCTCATTCCTTTACAGACATTCAGGCTTGTCTTGTTTTTGCTTAGAACACACAAAGTGCTGCTTTCTAAATGCCTAAAACACAGACCTGGCTGGGGACATATGTGGTAACGTAAATAAAAACTCATCATAAACATCCATGAGTTTATTAACTTGTTTCCTCAGTAATTAAAGCCACTCTGTTCCTGGACAGGTTTCAAACTGCGCAGCAAACACCTTCCCAAAAATTTCTTCCTATAAATTAATTCCGTCACAGCAAACACAAGAAGATATCTATTTTCACCTCCACGCTGCCAAATACAGGAGAGAGACAGAAGTTTTCAGAGAAATCCAGAGACCAACTTTTGGCTTTGGAAAGTCCAGGCTTGAATAGCTAGGAAATGTCTCAGCAGGACTGTTCCACCTTTGTGTTCAGAGCAGCCCCAGCAATGGGCAAGGTCTGTTGGACACATCCACATCTCTTTTTTGTGTGCATTGTTGGTACAGACAGTACTCTCCAACACAATAACAACGTGGTCAGCCAAGAAAACCAGTATCTAAGGATGGCCAGGTGCAGCAGAACAGCCACTGAAGTTTGAAACCACCACTACATTCAATTGCTTAAGTGCTGTGAGAGCACTGAATTTACAACCTTCTGTTTTCACAAGTCCTATTAATTGAAAGAAAGATCACATCATTTCAAAATCGCCCCAATGTAAGCAGATTTGGATTTCTTATATGGTATCTAATTTGCAGCCACCTGAAAAAGCCAAAGTGGTGAAAGTTTAACAGTGGTCAAAGCAATGCAGCTATTTTATATAGAATTTGCTAAATCACTAGTGGGCAAGGTATCTCAAGGTTCAGGCTTAGCACTGAAAGCTTCTCATTCTCTTATCAGCCACAATTTTCTATAGCTTGGCTTTCCTCATATTTCACAATATTTTTTTTAGAACATATCCAGCGAGTGTTGTAAAAATAATTCTGAACAGTGTATGCCTCCATTCAGCCATGCCCTCTGGTTTCCAAGTGCCTGATGCTGACCACGCTTTCTACAGCAGGACTCTTGCAACTCAAAGGCCATAAGGCAGAGCAACAGAAACCCAACAAGTGGCCTTCACAAAAAAGTCCTCAGTGCACAGCAAGGCAGGAATCCAGGGATAAAATTCCTCATCACAGAGCAGTGTTCAGAATCTACCATAGAGTTAAAACATCTAAAGAGTAAAGCCAATAGACCCTTCCTCAAAGGGTGGACAAGCAAATAATCCCAAACAAGTCCACCAGGAAACCTTTCCTTCACTTCAGTTAAAGCCACAGGTTATTATTTTAGTAAATAATTTAACAGTAAATTCCATTCCATCTCTGACGGCTGAGTAATTCAAGAGTATTTTAATAGAGAATTATAAACCAGGCTTTTATTTATTTATTTATTTTAAATTAACTTTTATTAGATCTCATCTTTCATTAAGTCAGTACTGGAAAGCTTCAAGTCATAAAGGACACTGAAAGATGTTGACATATTTGTCAGTCTGAGCTAGAAACAAAGCATTATATATATATCTATATATATGAAATGCACAGGTCTGGTTTCAACATACACAATAAGGTAATCTTAAAGGAAACTGCTAGGTATAAAGAAAATATCACTATAAACTGGTTTGAATTGTAAAAATCACCCAGGGTTGATTTGTAATTTCTTTTTCATTGCTCCTACAATAAATTAATCAAATTACAATAACATTGTTCTCCAAAGGATGACTAAAATTTGATAAACAACAAACTTCGGGGATGAACTTTGGAAAATGATTTGCTTCCAGATAAATATAACTTGAGACTTTTCCAGTTGTCATTGTGACAAGCAAAGAAGAGTAGTTTGCTTGGAGTCAGTCTACAAAAATGTTTGACTTGAAAGGTCATTTAAAGTATGTCTACCAAACTCCAGCGTGTTTCTCATTCAACAACAGAACCCAGAGTTTGGCTGAGCATTATCTGAGACATTCCCTGCAGCAGGGGTAAGGAAACCAGAGGCAGAAGAAAGAGCCAAGAGCCAAAGGGCTCTGCCCTTAAATGAAGGCTGGTCTCCATCAGCACCCTTCACAGCTGAAAGAAATCAGATGAGCCTCCTGCAGGCCTTAATTGGGCTGTAAACTCATTAGGCTGCTCAGGAGATTTCTACAGAGATGGTCTGCAGGGGTGTACTGCTGCCTGTCAGTGCTTATGTGATGACAAGCAGCTAGTAAAAATAAATGCATATATTTGGAATGATTTTGCAAATACATATGGGAAATACACACTGCAACTGGAATAAGGCTGCACTTAAATCTCTTCTGGAATCGTATTTTCAGTCTAAAAGGAAGAGTACTGACATTTTTCGTCCTGGATGGGAACAGAGTCAAGGTCCCTTGAGGAAACAAGCTTGTTCCTGGCTGGTGAGGGGATTGGGGGCAACGGAACAGAGCAAAGGCCTCATTCTGCACAGCCACCTCAGGACTGGTTTGAGCCTGACCCTGGGCCTGATGCTCAGCAGCGTCCCCTGCTTCCCAGCAAAGATGCTCCCAGCAGCCAGACAAGCCCTGGCTAGTCTTCTGCCACAATGAAAATTGGATCCACATCCATATATGCTGGGCGAAAACGTGCTTTGTCCCTGTGACAGCCCAAGGCCACAGAACGACATTTGCAAATAGTGATAATATAAAAACTAAAGCAAACCTTGCACTGAATTTATCTAAGTTCGGAGTCTTGGGATTTTCAGCTTGTTCTGTGAAGTAAGATTCCTTGTAAAATCCAGTTCAGACAAGATTGATGTCATCAGTGCCATCCAGAACCACGCAGGATTAGAAACAAAACAGTACCTGGAAAGTCACGTTGCCCTGCTAGCTGGCTGTTTCCAAATCCCAAGCCTTACCCACCTCCCCGCCAGGAGCCAGTCACAGCAAGAACACAGAGCTGCGAGCCATCCATCATCCTCAGGTTGTTCTCCTGGCTTCCTGCTTTGAGACAGGATAGAATAAGGACAGCGTGTGCTGGCTGTGCCTACAGAGCTCACAGAGGATGCTCGTGGGGCAGCCCATCTCTGTGCACACCCGTTGTGCAACGGCCCCGCAGGCCTGGGGAGTGCCCATCACCCACACCCGATGGCCCCAAGGAGGAACTGTTCCTCCTGAGCTCCCACAGCTCTGTGCCACTGCCAGGTGCTCCCAGCATGGGCACAGGGACAACACCCACGGAGGAACATTGTGTTGGGGTGTGGAAGACTGTCCATCTGCAGAGTACAGGAAAAACACCATGGTGGTTATGCACGGTTGCACAACTTAATTTGCATGGCTTCATCATGGTTCTGGGGTCATAACTGGGGAAAAAGGGACTTTGCATACAGGGTCCCCGAGGTTGTTTGTGCAAGCCAGAGAGCACAGCATGTAGGCACAAGCAACAGGAAGAACTGATCCACACAGATATCAAATCAGATCTCAACCAGGTACCCCTGTGGACACACAGCCTGGCATACAGGAAACCAGAGGCTGGCTTTTCAGAAGGAATGAGAAACTAAAAGGATGTACAAAACAAAAGAATAAACCCGCACAGCTTTTTCTCCTTGTAGGATTTACAGAAGTATCACATTTGTCTCCTGTTCTTCCCAAAACTTCTTCCTGCCACAGCTTGTATGTTTGTTTTTGTCTGTTTTCCCAGTGCTGACACAGCCAGGCACATATTTGAGCGCAGTGCTTAAACTTCCAAGCCAGACTTCTGCCAGATTTTGTGAGCCTGGTCACCTCAGCACCAGGGAGCAGCTCAGCACCCAGTGCTTCCTACCTGACACCGTGTCCCCTCACACCTGAGGGCAGCAGCCAAACTCAGCACCTGGAACCGACACTCCGGGGTCCTCCAGTTCCCATTGGCACTACTTGCCATGGAGAAGCACACAGCACTGATATTGGGCCGCTCTTCAACTTCTGAAGTGTGAAATCCACTTGGCTCAAAGCGATGCTTTCTCAAGGAGGGCAACCAAGCAGAATATCTGCCCAAACACAGAGCACCAGGTCCTGAGACGTGGGGCCCAACCTGCATTTTTGCCTATCAGTGTTCCACTGTAGTGTGTGCTGAAGGCCTCAAAGCAAAATGCCAGGCGAACAGCTGTCAAAGCTGACTTCCTTCCCCTCCTCACCCCAACTCTTCACTTTTTTCTCTTCAATAATTACCATTTTCCCTCTGTGAGTCCCCACTAGTATGAGGGTGACCATACCCACTCCAGCAGAGCCAAGGGTGCACCAGTTACAGGCCAGCTCCCATCCCTTGCTGAAGCCACTAAGCATGCCCATGTGTCCACAACTAGGCAGAGCTGGGACCAAGCTGCCACTCCTAACCCACAGAAAAGAGGTCAGATTACAGCTTGACTCCAAGTGCCAGGACTCAAGGATGCTGCCCACACCCTGGAGGAATTCCTTGAGGCAGGAAACAGGACCTCACCCAGGGTGTGTGACTATTCACATTGACCTCATTGATAACATAAGTGTCATACTAATACGGTCTTCATTCCTTAGGCTATTTACTTTCAAATCCATTTTACACAAGCTAGACTCCCTCAACACAGCCATCTTAGTGTTTTGCACTACAGACCCTGCCAACCTGACCTGACCCCAGCACAACTCATCACAGCCATCGTTCAGAGCAGCAGCCAGCTGCCCTTGGCTGAGCTCAGCTCATCTCCTCTGCCTTCAGATATCAGCAGCATCAACATCAGTGACAGGAAATTTCAATCTGATCTAGTGCCTGGCAACTCTGGCCTTGGAGCTAGATGACCCCTGAGGTCCTTTCCAGCACATGCCATTCTATGATTCTCTGAAAGTCACCTGAAAACATTGCCAGCCAGACCCAACGCCAGCCTCAGACACCTCACCTGCAGGGCACGGCTCAATAAGCACAGCTCTCAGGATTACTAAAGGCACTGCACTAAAAGTAACAACCTGTCCACCTACCCCCATAACTTGCCATATTATTTAAAGCACAAGAAAGGGAAATCACAGAATTTCCCACTAAAGCATCCACAACTCCTCATGGAAGTATTTTCCTCCTTCAGCAGACTTTGTGAGCAGAACAAAACTCAGCCACGGGTGATTTCTGCTGAGCCTGACTTGGGCCCACAATGATCTTTTCCTAAGGAGATGCTTTAAAGTACGAGGAGCTGACATGCATATTTGAAAAAAAAGATTAAGTTCTTACAAAGGAACCAGTCGGGATAAGGAGAGGTCTAGGTATGGAGAACTCAACATTTCTCAGAAGTTCATTCCAGTGGATGCCTCAGAATCCATTCCCAGTTTGCCCAGCATCACTTCTAACCAGCCTCTCTTACATTATTTTTGCTGCTGCATACAAAGCCCTTTTGACACAGGAATCATTTCCGTGAAGTCACTGACATTTTGCATTCAAAGAGTTGGAGAGCAGAGCTACCTATTTACCAGTCATACAGCAAGCTGGTGTACATTCATTCCAGATAAATTCCAGCAATAAATTAAGACCCACAGCTTAAAAGCAAGATAGTGAAAATTATTGTCTTAAAAAAGAATAGATGCACAAAGAGGCATGAGAAGTCAGAACATGTCATTCCAGCAACAGATATACCTGAGGACATCTGTTCTTGATTAGTGAAACATCTACACCATGCTCTTGTGCAGGAAATGTTACTGGGATCACAGAATCATAGGGGTTGGAAGGGACCTCTAGAGATCATCTAGTCCAACCACCTGCTAAAGCAGATTTGGATAGTTGCTGCAGCCAAATAGCTGGAAAACTGGAATACTTCAGGAATTTTAATTTTGATGAATTGTGTTCCTGAACAGCGAAACTTGCCAGACTGCAAATAGCTTTCTTCCAAGTCATAAGTGGGCTCTTTTGTAAACTTAAGAGCATGGAAAAGACATGGTTTGCAGCATGTGTCGCACACTGGGCAAATAGAAAGGGAAGCATAAACCTGGTAGCCTCCAGTTCAGTGCTTTGTCTGGGAGCCCAGAAATAGCCCTTTACCTATGTAGGTTTCCCAGCAACAAAAACAAACCCACAGGTTTTCCTGAAGCACATCCTGGACAGCACCCACTCATGCATGATTTTAAACAGCTTTACTTTGGCTGCAGCAACAAGCCCAGGGGCATGGACAAAGGTGTGACAGCAGAGACTTGGAGGAAAATTAATAGGTACAAAGGAGCTGCACACAGCAGAAAATCTAAATATGAGAGAGACAATGGAAATGATCCATCCCAGACAGCCCAGAAGGTGAATTCCCACCATCAAAAGGTATCCTTAATCTCTTAATGCATTAAGTGGATTCAGCAGTCATTACAACTGCATTTAAAGGTCAATTGCAACCAAGATCTTCTAACAAACCGACGTTAGAGAATAAAGGTCTCAAGAGATGAAACAACCGTAATTAAAAAGTTGATATCACAGATTCACATCTCCCAGAGATTTGTTCAGTGCCCAACAGGACAGCTGTCCCCTGGGCAACCTGATGTGGTGAGTGGCAACCTGCCCACAGCTGGGACATTGCAACTGGGTGATCTTTAAGGACGCTTCGAATCCAAGCCATGCTAATGCTGATTCTTCAGCTTTACAAGCAATACAAGTAAATGGCCCACAAAGAATTCTGATACTAAAAGCTGAGTAGATATGCAGTCAATTCTTTCATCATCAGTTGGGAAACTGGCTTGGTCCCTTGTCACAGACTTATCACTCCTGTACCCTTGCCAGCATTGGGTAATGATGAGGTCCCTGAGCCCACCAATCCATTACTCCAAAGCTGCCCTAATCACTTTGCAAAAGTTAAGAATGAGGCTTGTTTCACAGGCTTAATTACAGTCATAAGTTTTTTGCATTGCTATTGCGTTACAGATGAAAGCTAATTTCCTGTGAAACAAGGTAACTAGGAAAGATGCAGAAAAATGTGAACATGAGACATCTCTGATAGATGAGCATACAAGAGACCGATGAGCATTACAGATAGCATGGTAAGGAACAGCTGGATTTACAGGTGGAGGCAAAGGATTAATGCGAGAAATGACCAAATTTCATGTAATGGGAGTACTGATGGCCTAAAGAGAAGCAATATTGCCAAGCCAGTGCTGCCCAGGCAGCCCTATCAGCAGTTTGCCACAGCATTGCCCAAGCAGCATCCATTCCATTTTCTTGCAGGGGGCTCAAAAGAGAAGGGTGCAGGCAAAACTTAACTCCATTACACAAAACTTAAACCTACCTGCCTAAAATAACCTGTAAATATTCTCTTAACCAAGCAGGGTCTCACAGCATCCCACCTGAGGGCAGAGTTCATCCCATTGATCAGGGTAAGGACGTGTGTGGCTGGTAGACCTCATCCTGGTACATCAAAAGTTTTTGTTTCATGTCCAGTCTCTTTCAAATCAAGCAGATCCCTTCAAACTCAAGAATATTCTGTTAGCAAAAAGTCAAGCCCAAATGCAGACACGGTAACAAGATCTTAGACAAGCATACAGAACAATCCAGACTAAGCATGAGTACATCAAGTCCAATTACTCTCACTCTGGCTTTACACAAGTGCAGAGTAGATGTATGATTAGAGCTTTGCCAATTTGAAATAGCAAAAAAACAAAAGCGTAAGTGAAAGAGAAGAAAAGCAACGTTGCCATCCTGTAAGGCCAAGGATGTGAAGGTGTAAGTGTACCATTCTAAAATATCCTCTTAACAGAAGCCAGGCAGTTTCCTCCAGGTCTGGTAGGAGTCCAGAACAGCTTTTATTGCTTTCTATAGAGAGCATTGGTTGATGAGTTGTCCTCAGGAAGGAAAACGTTCACTCAGCTTTGATCTTGCTCCTCATTAGCAAGGTTGAGAAGTGAAACATTGGGCCACCCAACTTCAGATCCTGCAGGACTAAGTGCAAAGTGTATGGCTAACAGACAACCAGCAGAAGAGTTCTCAGTCTCTGAAGGTCACAAAATGTACCAAAATAAATGCCAATAACTGCGTGAGCTGACAAAAGTTGTGAATCTCTAAACCTCAGCAGCAGCAATGCAAACTGGCTCTGACAGTCAGCATTCATCACTCACCCAGCACAGCAAAGAAATTCCAATTAGCACAGAAAGAACCAATGATTAACACCAAGTGTTTGAACGCTCTATTATCTGATGTTAACAGCCCTCCACAACCGAGGACAGGTTCCAGGCACCTCAGGCCCTCAAGAGTACTTCTTCAGAGTCATAAAGAGGGATATCAAGATCAAACTCAGGAAATCAGCTCTCATCTGTAACACAAAAGCAGTGCAGCTGTAGGGAGAAGGCCACAACAACGGGAGTCCCCAGGTCCTGCCAAGCAGTTTTTGTCTCCCATCACTGTGAACAGCACAATTTCTCTGGCAAGCAAGGGCAGGCCTAAAACCCTCCACAAGAAGAGGATCAAGAAGAGATCATACAAAATTCCCTCTGACAGAAATAAGAGAAAACCACCAACCCGAGACAAAAATGAGAGATTCTCCTTAATGTTCTTCTGGAAGGGTGCCCAGCTCAACTTGCACACAGAACAGGCAGCAGAAAGGTCATTTTGAAATTAAATTCTAAAAGAGACACAACAGCTAACTTTTTCCATGCTCAGGGGGATGGAATTGAGTTATTTATTCAGAATGCAGCAGGTCTGGCTAATGTAGAGCTCACATGTAATTGGTTCTGATGAACAATAAAGTTGCAAACTCATTTCACTAGTGCAAGAACGTGCAGAAGGCAATCTACCATTGAGCATTTTATAGGAAATACTGTTCTCCAGCTACATGCAGCCTTCTGCCATGCGGATCACAGCCCATTTAGCAGTGACATCGATGCTAGGCTGCTCTGAGGAAGGAAATGCAGCTCTGCCCATTACACAGCAGCCAACATCATTAGGGTCAATTACCCCATTAGCACTGAAACAAACCACAGATTCTTTACGCAGGAACAGAGCTTCAATGCTCGCCAAGTATCACTTTCAACTAGCGATCTCAAAATGGGTATACAAAGATAGTCAGCTACTTACAAACAGCACTGAGCACCTAGCAGAATTGGGTCCTTAATTAGGGTTTAATAAGATAGTAATTGTAATGGTAGTGGTCTCATTAGCCTGATGCCTCATTACTGTGAACACAGATCAAGTAGAGAAAGCCAGTCAACCTTGCAAGCCTTTCCAAACAATGAGACTAGAGTTGATTAAAGCAAGCACTGCTTTCGCAGCAACTACTAATTAAAAGCTATTTCATGGCCAACGGGAAACTAATAGCAATTTGTGTCACTCTTTTTAAGTATGTCTTTAGTGAGAAGCATGGGACCAGGAAGTTTGTTAATACCAAATAAATGCTGAAAATAGAGAGGAAGAATTTGTAGTCAGCACCACAAAAATCAGGAACACTGGACTGGAACGATGTTTGCACCAAAGACAGGCCGTGGAAATTACTAATGACTGCTCATTGTAAAATCTCTAAAGCAGACCAATACATTTCTGAATCATGAAGAACTTAATGGCCTTCAGTTCCCTGCTACATCTATTTAAGCTGCCAATTCAGGCACAAATTTGAGCACTGCTCTGCTGCATAGTAACTGAATTTTCACTGCAGTGTTCCACTTGTCTTTGATCAAACAAAAACACCTGTCAGGTGACTCTCACCTGCCTCCATTCATAGAGGGCAATAGTTACACATCCAAGACAAAGCTGTACATTTATTAAGGACAGTATTTATAGTGATGTGTTTCATAAATCTTTTTCTTGTGATTTTGGCAGTTTAGAGAAAAAGCCAGAGTATCCCACAAACAAAATGGGAGTATAGATGCCTCTTTGTGCTGGGCAATCCCACAGTTGCCAATCAATCCATTATCTCTGATGGTAGACCAAGATGGTGCATCCTCAAGACTGCTGCTTATCTGCTTTCAATTGAGAACACAAGACTTGCTGAGGCTGGGAGCTTCCAAGCAAACCGTTTTGTGTCATCCTCTCACCATCACAAAGCAATGTGAGAGTTGGTAAAATGAACTCAAAAGAAATGGTTCATTAAAAATAAATATTGAAGTGGCTTTAGCAAAAATTAATCACTTAAAAAAAAAAAACTTCTGGCCTTGATCTCTGGGTATCCAACTAGAAAATAACTTTTTTTTTGCTGGTCTGTTTCTTTGTTAAGTCTTTGAAGATGTTCACCCCAGGAACAAACATACAAAGCATCAATATCATTGCTCTGAGCATCAGCAGTGTGCTTACAGAGACAGTGATGAATGAGAAGCACCACTCAAGGATGTTAATGCTCAGAGAGGTCCACAGATAGCACAAGGTGAGTTAATATATTAAAAAAAACAGAACACAGCCACAGTGCTAGGAAGTCCAGCTGCCTGCTATTGGTTTTACACCATAGGTTACTGAAATCCAATGAGAAATCTCTGCAAAAAGCTCCACCAGCCCTCAGAGAGCACATCTAATACCAAGGCACCACAGCAAACACAGGCTTAGGGTCTGAGAGAGGGACTTTACCAGACATGCTGTGCAACTCTCTTTTGAAGGAAATAGGTAACCTCTCATTACCAAAAATGTCATTTCTGGAGACCAAGTAGCCCCAGACCCATGCTGCAGGGTATAATCCACAACAAAACCCTGCTGTGCATCAGAGAACATCCAGAACAAGCCAGACAATGGGTGGGCAGCAAGGCAGTGGATGTCAAAGGCAGATGGAAGACTTCAAGCCTGTAAAATAATGAGGCAAGAAGAGATTTATCACCTGTGCAGCATCACCAGCAGGCAAGCTGAGCTTTTACCCTGGTCAGAGAAACATCCAAAACAGAGATGAAGAAAAGCAATAATAGTCTCTTCATGAGCGAGGAATGGAGGCACAGTATGACTAAGAAACATTTTTGAAGTTAAATACCTCAATACATGGAAAAGCATCTAGACTTCCAGACAAAAGAGAACTAACAATACCCAATACCAGGCACAGCGACATCTCCATACCAGCGTGCTCTTTCCTCAAGTTGAAGCAGATACCAAAGGGACTGGCTCTGGCTGAGGTGCATCAAGAAGTGAAATACAAACTCCCCGAATCACCATCATCCTCCTTCTCATCACGTTGTCATTTCATAACATTAATTCAAAATAAATAAATAAATAAAAATTCACTCAAATCCCCATAGGGCAGAATCAAAACACCCCCAGGCTCTCTCAACGGCCAAAGAGATGAATAGAGCATAAGGTACATATGTAATCATTGCAAAAACAAAACAAAACCAGTGTATTTGCCTTTTTCCAGGAGCATGTGTGGAAGTGCTGTGCAAGAGGCCGTCGTACCAGCAATCTGAGTGAGGAAAAGCAGAGCTATATGGTTTGTTTAAACTCATAGTTTTGTCATAAATTCAAGTGAGTATTTTTAAAAATTGTTTATAAACTGCATTACTTTAGCAATTTACATCAGTTTTGATGTTCATGAACAGTTGTGCTTTATGGAGCTTAATGAAATACAAGAAAATTCTCATTTTAGCAAAGGAAACGACGTTGTGACTGGAACACAAAGTCTCCCTTGGTTTCTTTCACCAAAACACCCACTTTCAGAGCCTGTATCACCTCCACCACACTTTCTTACTGAAGAAAGCCATCTGCCATGAATTCTGAGGCCCACAACTCTGGCAAACTCTATTACCTCGCCTAATTTATTGTCAAACCAGCTTCAGTATGGCTGAACCCTTCACTCAAGCCACAGTTTCACACAGCATTCCTATTCAGCTGTTGTATCACTTAAGGAACAGATGAATGCTGTTTCTGTCTTCACACACCAGCGGGTGCAGTCACACACTTGAGCACTTAACTGAACACACCTGGTGTGAAAACCACAGCCTTTGGGATTTCACAGGGCAATTCCTCCCAGGGACAGCATGGGCAGCACTTCCATCACTCTCCAGAAGAGATTTCTGTTTTGGAACATCAAGCCACCAGCATTTTAATCCTCTCTGCAACATGACTATTTAGGGGAATTAAAATGCCACTCTGCTAAATGATTGCCAGTACATCATCCACACAGAAGACAGCAATCAAACCTGCTTTGGCAGCTGCAGGGAGATTACTAAACCTAGGGGAATTCAGGTCATAATCTTTCTCCTCAGAAAGGGACAGAGCTCTACTATTTGCATTGCCATCTTTCCCCAAGCAGCCACTCCAGCAAGCCCAGGAGGGGAGCAGGATTTCATAGAACAGCTTGGTGCTGGGAGGGACCTCAAAGCCCGTCCAGTTTCAGTGCCCTGCTGCAGGCAAGGCTGCCAGCCACTAGGACCAGACAGCACAGGGCCCCATCCAAAATGGCCTTCAGCACCTTCAGAAGGTGCTCTGTAGCTGCAACTCAGGAGGTGCTGCAGAACTGAAATAGTCTTGGCATCTGACATTACGTGGAAAATTATGAGCTTTGGACCCA
The DNA here is from genome assembly GCA_013399175.1 of Odontophorus gujanensis. NCBI lineage: Eukaryota > Metazoa > Chordata > Aves > Galliformes > Odontophoridae > Odontophorus > Odontophorus gujanensis. The sequence goes on along the minus strand of VXAB01002871.1, from coordinate 376,546 downwards.
GTTCAGGCAACGCTTTGGAGAAGACAATGGATGCCGAAATTGGGCCTATGAATGTGGTGGCAACACACATGAAGGCACACACCTTTTGCACAACCTTAGCACAAACACATGCACTCCCTCCTCTCTGTTCATGAGCTGTCACGTTTCACATGACCTGGCAGTTGTATTTTCAGCTCTATGAGATTCTTAACATTCTCAGAGATCAGTATCCATGAGTGAGCCAGCTGTGTCCTGTGGTTTAAAATTCTGTTCATTAGCCTCAATTTGACTGACATATCACTAAAGCCACATTCACTCAATTAAAAGCAGCCAGATCTGACTTTTTTCCTGTGCACAGATAACTTGCAGATGAAGAAAGTAACTTAATAATTGCTAAAGCATAAATACCTAACACAAGAGGAATTCATCACATTAAGCTAGGCTTGAAGTCACTTGCATTGAGGATGCAGCCCAAACCAAAGTTAAATTAGCTCCAGTGAGAACAAGCTTCACATGCATTATCTTCCAGAACGCTTTCAAAAAATAAAATAAAATCAATAAAGCTCTTGAAATGCTTTAAATACAACCAGAGATTTGCTGCAAAGAAGCTAAACCAATTTAAGAGCGGAGGTCTGTTCTGCCTTGGGAATTGCTGAACTGAAACACAAGCACCATTTGATGGTACAACTAATAATGTCCTCTGCTGCCAAGCACACACCTGCCTACTTAGTTAGCAAACCCTAGGGCAAAGGACAATCTTGTTTCCCTGTTTATAAGGCAGAGGAGCTCCTAAACCCAAAGGTTAGCCATGGGCAAACGTGCCCACTGTCATTTCTCCATTAATTAAAAGTTCAGCAGCAGGGCTGTGGGTCCCACTGCTCACCCTGCCCTCCCACGCTGCACACAGAGCTCAGAGCAGCTGTGCTGGTGTTTCAGAAGCAGAAAGCCACGACTTTATTTCTCACAGCAAAGCCCAGAGATGACATGCTTCAGGATGACACAGCAGCTCTGGCAAATAAGTTCACCTCAAAGGCAACTCCTGAAACTTGGACATCAACTGTGGTTTAACTTCACAAATGAAGGTGCAAGTGTGGTGATAGACAATTTCAGTAACGAGGAACTAAAGTGCTCTGTAGATGAAAGAGATCATTCTGCAGCAACAACTGCACAGCCAAACGTCAGCCACATCAGCTGAGCTGCTGCTGAACTGTGCTGCTTACAGAACAGCTTAGGTTGGAAGGGACCTTGAGGATCCTTGCTCGGTTTGGATCTTCAGCTGCAAACAGATGCTTGGAAGATGAGTTGCTGGACTGGCAAGCTGACAAGAGGGCTTGGCCAAATTATAAGCTTGCATGCTATCCTATAATGGGAAATCATGAAGTCCAGATGATCAGTCAGTCTGATCTCAGAATCTGCAGCTGTCGGTGCAATTTCCACTGCAGCAACTCTTTGCTAAGTAAAATGAATGAAGTATTCTCATGCTAGAAGTTTTTCTTATTTAATTTCATTAAAGAAAATCTATTTGGCAATCCCCAGTTCACCAGCAGGATCAGGGCACAGCATCACAAATTCCCATTTGAATTACTCATCTCCAATATCAGAACTCAGACATGAGTCTGCCCAGCAACACCTACATGCTAAAATGGGGCACTACAAAGCATGGATGATGGAGGCTTGATTCCACAGCTTACAGAACGGACACACATTCATGGGGCAATAAGCACAGCTGGGTTACATCAGGGCAAATCATTCAGTAAGCATGTGGCAAAAGCCTTTGATAGTGATAATGGGGAAGCTTATATTAATAAACTGCCTTTTAAAAGCTACGCAGTAGGCACTGGCAGCTCCCACAAGAGAGAGGTGACCAGCAGAACACCATGGTGCTATGCCAACTGCTGTGCTCACCAAAAACTGAGAAAGAGGGAAACAGTGGTCCTAGCACCCAGGGGAGTAAAAAAGATTGGCTAAGAAGAGCTATAAGAGCATTATACTAAGCAACAGGGTAAGCAATCCAGATTAATCAGTCTTGTATCAAATGTCAAAATGATGCATTAGAAAAACCCAACCCTGATTTTCCTTTCACAAGGAGGAGCTCTGAGTTACAGTTACCCACAAATGAGATCTTGGGGCTGTGACAGCTCTGAGAAGCATTAGGACCATATACAGCACTTATTAAGAAACAACAAATTTTATGCTGGGAATTATTAGGAAAGATTTTCACACAAAAGCATGAATCAGACAAAGGATTTATATCAATAGTGCGAGCAGTTTTTCCATTCACAACATCTCCCTGGGGGGAGACTCAGAACAGAAGCACAGCTCAAGGATCTCATTTTAATTCATGGGTCTCTCCTGCTTATCTGTACTTAACTCTGACATCCTCTGAAGGAGAAGGCTGCAACCATAACCAGAAAGCAGACAATCACTTGAATGTGCTCGCAGACATTGTAGCTCAGGGAACAAATAGGACGATTGTTTTATTTATATCATAATCAAGTAACCACTAAGTATGATGCATCTCTGTGCTTTGAGGAAATGGTTCCATAGCTTGGATGAAATTCCACCTAACATCCACTGTAACAGACCAAACCATGGTCAGCATGAAAGCACAGCACGAGTTAAGACAACCACGGCCCTTACCAAGACACAGCAGGGAAAGCCCTTGGAAGGGCTATATACCACACAATCTTTACATAATATAATTTAAAGGGAACTTCAAAGGAACTGCAGGTGTGCAGCAGTCAACATTGTGTAGTTTGAACAATGTGGGCTACAAAAGCAGCAGCAGGTGCCTCCTCCACACTAAACACAAAAAAAATTCATGAAAAAAGAACCACCTGGGCCTGTTCCCTCCTGTTCTTGCATGGTCAGACAGGTCTTGCCCGGCAAGATTCGCTCCCAGCTTCTTGGATGAGAAGGGTTCTGGTACCAGCAGGCCATGGCTAGCACAGCAGAGACTCAACAACTGAAATCTTGAAGCATGCATATTCAATGCTATGTGGTAACTGCTCAATTACTGTGTGGTAACTACTGCAGTTACTGGGAAAATGGCATCTACCAAGATCTACACTAGTATGCATCTTCCCTGGTTGTTACTTTATCTGATGATTGCAAGTCCACCAAAAAACGTGTTGTTTATTCAGACCCAGAATTCAAGTGCTGCAGTGCTACGAGCACAGTACCCTCAGTATGGCTGCCTTGCACCATTACCTTGGAGACCAGCAGGCAAAATACCTATAGCTTTGCCATGGAGGAAAGAACTTTCTCTTCTACCAAAGAATACCTCAAGCTAAAGCTTCAGAAGGCAAGATCCCTGACTACCTACTAATTCTCCTCTTAGCTAGAGATAAGAAATTAAATAGGATCTCCATTTCCTTTCACAAAAGTCATGATAACTATAGATTGAGAATCTACCTTCAAAGACCATGTCTGAGAGCAGTGTCCATGTACTTCTTCAGCTCCAGCAGCTTGGTGCCGTGACCACAGCCCTGGGAGCCTGTTCCAGCACCCAGCCACCCTCTGGCGAAGAACTTTTACCTATACCCAACAAATAACACAGTATTACCACACTGCAGCACTACAGTGTGACAGAAAGCACAGCAACGACAGCAAGGCAGCAAAATCCTAGGCTGCAGCAAGTGAGGATATGCCCAAATGCAGCAGCTGTGGATGCAGAAACAAAGCAAAAAATAGTAATAATAATAAAACACACTTACCCTTGGAAGGCCTCAGATATATAGGGATCTCCAGCAAGATATCCTTGTTTCCACAGCCAGCCCTTAAATGAGGTCTGGGAAGGGGGATCCTGGCTCCAGCTCTTCTGGTCACTCAAGTACATTGCATTCACCTGTGCCCCCCTGGGCTGGCCCCGCCTTCCCACCAGGTGCTCAATCACTGTTTCAGGTTGTTTCTTAGCACTTTCACTACACACACCATCCCAGAACAAATAAGGAAGTTCACAACCCAAGCAGTGACCATTTCTCACTAGCAGCATTTCTCAGTTGTGGTCAGAATTTGTACTGATCCTAAAGGTACTCAAACTAATACATCCTGAGCTCTCCTACACGACACCTAGTGCATTGCAAGATGTCAAAACACCTTGGGTTCTCCCTTAGCAGGAGCTGAGGTCATAACAAGAATAGAGATTTTTTTTCCTCCATTTCAAAGTTCTACAAAACATTCCTTTCCCCAGGGCTCCCAAAGTACACATAGAAGATACTTTTCTGTCACCCAGAGCATGACCTCTGTGTCATTGGTTATTCTGTTTTTAAACCTGAGGTCAAAATACTGTTGCTTGAAACCATTCATTTTACTTTCTTGCAGAAAGGCATCAAGGAAATGCAACTAGAGAAGAGACAAATACTTATCCATGTGGACTCCCTTTTATCATTTGTATCAAAGTCCATCATAAACAGATATATTGGCTATCTCCTACCATCACAGTCATCATGGTCATCAGTATTTCAACGTTCAAAAATCAAGAACTGAAATTCATCTAAAAATATTTTAATGTAGCAAGTGTGGTTATAGAACCAGTGCAACATAGAGGACACCCATTGCATAACCAACTTTACTGCTTAATCTTAACAGAGTTAAGCTACAGATGCAACGGATTTACCACAAGTTATTTGGTTAAATTAAATACTGCAGTTAGGATCATGCTGTTCAGAGTTGTTGTGGCTTTACAGTACCAATGCTCGAGGTGGCTGAGTTAATTTTGCTGTAAAATGCAAGTTTACAGAGAAACAAATAATTTTGTATAGTACGCTGTATTCCGTTTCATGCTCAGTCACAATGATGAACTCTTAGACAAACACTATTTCAGCATTATGTTAATAATGCCAAAACACACAAATTTTAATGCCAAATTTACAACGTAATACAGTGCTTAACAAACAGATTCTTTGTGTATGTTGGCTGAGTAATGCTGCACAGGACCCAGAAGCATCCAACCACTGCTCGTAGTGCGTATGAAGTAAACCAGGCTGACAGGAATGCTTTACCTTCTGAAGGAATTATTGTCCTAGAAGTTTGTGCCCCAAGCATAATGCGACATAAAATGAACGTTAAAACTCTTGCCTCCAACATGAAGCAAAAGCACTATGCCATTTACAAACTTCAACCAGTAAAACATCTGAAAAACAGAAGAAGTTGTAATCGGTTGACCAAGGTGACAGAGCTCACTTACTGCACTGTGTGAGTGAGAATGAAGTTGTAAACAGACTGTAACCAGGTTAGGTTAACACATCTACTCTGAATTTGAGCACAGAGTGAATTTTAAAGCTAAGGACACTATCAGAGGTTTCATTTTTGTTTAAAACCAAAATTGAAAAAAATCCGGAAGCTGGCAAATCTTTTTTGTTCCCTATTAGCACATACCAACTTCTCCACTGTATACCAGCAGCATCTTTCTAAATACCTGATTCTGTTTAATGCTGCTTCAACATAGGTGGCTGGTAGAAAGTTGAGACAAATGCTATGAGCATCTGAAAGTCCCTCTTTGGGGTGGTTTGCCTGCTCTTCCGCTATCAGGTACAGTGTCTGACTGCTGGCATTGTTCTCCCTGGAAAACAAAGCACTGTTGCATTCATTTTTAATTTCTGAACTTCTTCAAAATTAAATTTTCTTTGAGAGCATGCAAAGCAGTACTTAGGTATAATCAGACTGCAATCTGCCAATCACTGTGTCCTTTTTCTTCTCCCTTCCTCCTCCCCTCCAAATTAAAGGTATTGCCCAAATGGTTGATGTGAAGCTGATACCATTACACTCAGTTACATGAAGTCTGACTACAAAGCATAAAGATAAAAAGTTTATCCCTGCCGCATATATTATTCTTAAGTCTTTTTCCTGTGTTTCAGAATGAACACATGCAAGAATACAGGGGTTTCTGTTTTGTTGGTTTTGTTGTCTTTTTTTTTTTTAACAGGAATAAGAGTTGTGCAAGACATAACTGAATAAACTTTTGTTTCATTTCAGAAAGATCTTATATTACCAACTCATTTATCTTTATAACTGAACGTGATAAAAATAAATCCATAGTAATAAAAAAAAAACAATTCAGTCAAACTGCTCTTTCAAGTATGTTTTTCCCCTCAAAGGAATTACATTAGCCATAAACAGTTAAAAACTCATGTCACAATCATTAGGATTCAGACCATAGGCCCTGACCTCCTAGAACTGGACTCAGCCAGACCTCCTGCTGAGCCCACAGGACTGGAAGCAGGCACACACGCACGCGTTACACCACTCCTGAACTCCCTGATTCTGACTACATCCACTGTCACACCCCCATCACATCCCCACACCAGAAATAGCACAGGAGACACAAAGCGACCTCGGACAGGTGGCACTGACTGAGCAACCAGGTGCAAATCTGATTTGTGCTGACAGAGATGCACTTTACAGACCTACTACAGTGGAAAATTTTTCCACAGTCCACCCTAATAATTTTAGCTGTGGCAACTAATGTTTCCACATGACAGCCTAAAATACATCTTAGTATTTCCTTCAGTCTGGAACTCACATCTCAAACAACTGCAATTACAGAGGCCAATGAAGAGTTAGAGAGGGGCTGCACAAGAGTTGGTCCCAGCACTGAACACTAATACGTACAAAAAAAGAAACGGGACAAACTTCTGAGTCACAATTAGTGATGGCAACAGGTTCAACTTTTCTTCCTTCCTCTTTAAATTCACACCTCCTATTGATGCAAGAGAAAAGTGCAACTTTGCAGCATGTTTGTTCACATCAAGTTTTTCCTCAAGAACACATTTTGCAGTAACAAAATATGGTCTATAAAGTTGCAAAGTGCACAAGCTGAAGGCACAGAGTACAAACACATAGGAAAGCAGAGTTCAAAATAACAAGAGAGAAAAAAAACACCTGGAATTTAAGACTCCCTGACAGAAGAGACACTTATATGGGACCAACTCTTAAAAGGTGACAATTTTTATACTAATGAACAAATACTGCAAAATAATGAAAATTTATTCCTATTATTTAATCAAAAGCTCCAGAAAATACCTTGAAGTTTAGAAACTAATACACTGACATGTTAGCTAGGTTTAAGAACGTCCTTAATATTAAGAAAAGAGTGCAAAAAAGGTTCTTCCATTCTAATGCTTTTGGAAGCTGCTGATTTTGGCTGCCCATTCCCACTTCGAAAGGATTATTTTTCAAGGTGCGTTCCTCACAATAATTGTAGAGCAAGAACTTGTTGAGAGACTAGACCAAGGAGATATGTCTTTCAAAGTCATCCCAATCGTAGCAGCAACTGACATTATATGAAGAAGAGAGTCCAAAATTCTTCTTCGAGGCATAGTTCGTGTCAGAGCTCCAAGTATCATCAGTTGCCAAAGAAGGCTCCAGATATCACTTGTGCTCCTCCAGTGTCTGTTGTGGCTAGGAATAGAAGCTGATCCAGTATATTCACTATCTGTATCCCCTGGAGCTTGCACAAGCTGATGAGCCATCTGAAATCATAAAAAGAAAAAAGTACAAGTTATTCTCTCATTAAGATTCCATCTGAAGTTCTTTGCTCTCTTTCCACAGTAATCCTAAAAACAGAACTGCCTGCAAAACATTAACAACGTAACCTGAAGATGATATACCAAGTAAAGACTCACGCATTTCAGTTAGTAATAAGTATTCATAATAGAACTGTATGACATTTTATGGTCAGAAAGGAAATGAACATGCTCTGCTGAAAGGACAGGGAGAAACTTAGTGGAAAGAATGCAATAAAACGAACTGAAGTTAACAGCAGCACCAGAAATAGATACTATCATCCAAACTCCAAGGCTATTTAACAACAAGCAGTCAGGATCCCATACTTAAATCCTAATCTAGAGCATATGGGGCTAGATTATCTCCTGGCAAAATATTTACTTAGCACAAGATACAGAATATTTGACTAATTATACCCAGATTAGGGATGGATGTCTGCAGTAGAGCCACTGACTGTGAATGGAAATGGAGCTCTTCCCTGTACCTCTTTCTCTCATTTCTTAAATCTGTACTGAGGAAGTTAAGGGAGTAACAAAGTGAAAAACTTCACAGTTAAGCATGCAGCAAGAGACTTCATCTACAAACATAAGAGAATTTCCCTGCTACATGACTTGAACATCTGCAGGCAAATACTGTTTTCAATATGTCAGTGATCCCAGGTTGTACTGGACACATAATGGAGGACTGCAGGCTGAAAAGCACAACCTCCCCGAACTTCCTATTATATCAGCAAACAAAAACATTTATCACCGAGGAGTATTTTATAATCAGAGCTGGACTGGCTCATCATTTCATTGGTTGTCATGTTTTATCCTGTCCGGATTGACAACTGTAAGACTTTTCCTTAAGACCTGAACTGTAAACTTACATGAAAAGGAATCATCTTTGCCTTGATACCTAGTGTGCATTAAAGGTGGCTGTGGGACTCTGACAGCCAGCTTCTGGAGCCACTAGGTTTGTATTATTACTTTGAATGCTAGAGGTTAGATGGTCAGATAGCTACATGCTGAGGTGCCACCCCTGACATCTCGCTGCTCCCCAGGAACCCAAGACATTTGCAATACATTGGAGAGCATGCTTACATGTCACGTTCACATTGTTCTATTCCCTCTTTGTTCAGAAATACTGAACTTCACAGCACCCAGAGCAGACCTCTGCAGAACTACATCTGGCAGAGACCCATTGGACATCCCTTGATTTGACAGTAAACCACAGCTTACTACTCAGAGAGTACACCAGAGTGTTCAGCAGCTCTGTAGATCCAATTGAACCCAAGTTTCCCTGAGATACAGGACTGCTGGGCAATACAGTCAACCCTCATTGAAGCCAAGAAATAAAGCCATGACTAAAGCTCTTAAGCTTTAAGCTACCTATAAAGCCTGTTAATCTATCATAAAAGGAAACCAGATTCGTTATAAAGCACAAACAGCACAGTTCAAAAGGAATAGTTGGGACAGAAATGGACAGACAAATGTTCTTGCAGGTTGGGAGGAACTATACCCAGCTCAATACTGCCATTGGAGCTGAAGATTCATACTTACTGTATGATAACTCTTCTCCAGCTCTCTTCCGTGACTGGTCACCTCTAGGAAAGAGGAACAAGAGAGGTACATTTGTTTGCCAAAAGGAAAACAATAAAACCTCAGCACAATCAAATTCTTATTGACTTACAGAAACAATCCACGAACACAGGAGTTACACAAAATGACTTCTAGATTCTCAGATCACTGAAATAGTGATATTAGCTTATTTACTTAATCAGTAAAAATAAGTTCTACTTTATAGGATAATATTTTAACAAAATGAAGATAATACCATGGTGTATATAAGCACTCTCCTAAAGTCATGCACAAAGCTGAGCTGCTTTCTTCAGTTCTATAAGGTTTGGTTGAGAAATTGTATAAATTTGAGAAATCTGCATCTATCAACCCAAAATACTAAGGGGTGCATGGAAGCACAACAAACAGACTAAGTCAGTCCAAGCTGACAGCACTTCCTCTCCAAGCAGAATACTGAAATAACCATAGAGTTCCGTGGACAGGTTGACAACATTCCTCCTGAAAACCCAGAACAAAATTCCTACTCATGTAAAAAACCAAACCACAATCCCCCCAAAGCCTCCTTTTGTTCTTATGCATACAAACTCTTCAATGCTGGAAAACTTTTATTTTCACATTAGACTTGCTGTTGAAACTGTTGTGTAAGGATGAGAGACTCCAACATATTTTCATCACAGTAGTTATTTCACACAACTGCTGGAAACTGGTTGATATTCAGAGTTCTAACAATACAAAGTGTTATTCCTCTAAAACCAGTCTTGGGGTGATAGACCTGCTGCATGTACCTTGATTAAGGTCTTTCACAAGAGAAATACCACTGGGTGATTGGCTTGCCTTCCCACTTTCTGCAGCAACAGCCTATAATAGTGCTAATCACCTGACAACTTCAACTGCAGCCTGGCAGGCCATTAACACTGCTCAAGACACTTTGTTGTACTGCATTTCTCAGTGACCGCTGAGGAAGTGCAGCAGCAAGACATTTTTTTGATGTAATTAGAGGAGAGCTGAGAACTCAGTATAGAACAGACTTGACATGCCCCTTCATTACAAAAAAAACACAACAACCTTTTTGTACCTATATAAACATACAGCTATATATAGGAATATAACCTTATCATTTATAACCTTTCAGAATTATTTGATATTCCTGTACAGAGGAAGAAACATATTACATCTTGAAATGTGTTTCATGGCAAAGTGCATTTCAAATACCAGTGCAAAATGTAATGAAGCAAATATATCAACTGTACTTGAGATTTTATTCTACCTTTTAATGATGACAGACTGCAACTTAAGCATCATGCATGCTTTCTACAATACACCAACTCCCCGACAATGCAACCCTATAAAGAATATTTTGCAAAACATTTTCTCCAGAGACTAAATGCTGTCAGTCAGTTATACTGACAAGTTGTATTTTGCACTTTTTATTTATTAAATTGAAAGCAAGCTACATCAGAAGAGCACAGGCAAGTGGAATTTTGTAGACCCACAAAATATACATCAGAGCTCTCTCTGTGACTTCCACCAAAGCAGCTCAATAGAAAGCACAGAGCAACTGGCACAGCCCAGACTGAACAAGAAGAAAGGAAAATTTTCCACTGTCTCATCTACTGTTTGCTCACCCCTTCACCTCAACTCAAGGCTCAGTCAGAGGGGAAACTCTCATTTAAAATAAATACCTTAGCTGTATAAATAGCTCTGGAAGTGGAATAAGGAGAAGTCACTAAATGACATTTTCAGGAACACCATGGAAAAAAATGTCAGCTTATAGAAAATAAAAGACCAATGTAAAAGACTGAATAAGAACATGAGGCACAAACTACAACTAAGCTGTTTCATGAAAATAAGATTTCCAATCTTCTGGTTTTTTGCTCCACCTGCAGGGTCAGTAGGCCTCAAAACATGAAAATTTAGGCCACATTTTAGATACTGAGTTTGAAAGGTTCTTTATTAACTCTCAAATAAATTCTTCAGTACTTTACTTATACCTCTTTATGACCATCTTTATGGTCTGTCACAATTACTACAGAAGACTAGTAATCATTACCTAGTAAACCCATTCTGCATAAGTTCTCTTTGAAGTTTCTGGTCTTGAGCAGCATATTCCTGAAGCTCAGATTCCACAGCAGGGGGCAGAATGTTCGGGATGAATTTAGAAAATAAAGCTGGTGCCATCTGTACCCATTCTGTAGGAAGAAAGAAAAAATAATATACAGATGAGATCATTTGTCTAATTTTACTATTTGGAAGTTAACAGCAGACTTAATATGTACATAAATAGCTTCTAGTATTTTGGATTTAAAAAACAAAGCCTTGGAATAAACATTCACACTTAGAAACAGATGTTTGCATGTAGACAAAGGATGTTTGTTTTTTTTTGTCATCAGCAGCACAATCAAAATGAAATTCAGTTCTTGTTGCATCTCAAGGATTATTTCACCTGGGTCTTCATACCCAGCTGTGGAGAGGAAATTTCACAAGTTGTAGGAACAGTCATATAGATATAAAACAACTACTCAAAATCTGATGAGGGCCACGATGCCACTCAAACTGAGAAATAAACAGGCAACACAGGAAACAACTGAAATGGATAGTGAGGAAATCACAAGCTCAACATCTATAATATTAAGCACAATACAACAGAACCACATGGGACTGTTTAAAAAATAATTCACTTAAATATTAACATATATACCCTTCCTTTCTGTGGTACTGAACAGTTAATTAAAATGATGCTCTTCATTTTTAAAATGTCATGATAATTTTGTTGTCATAAAAATAAATCTTGTTTCCTAAAAGTGATTTTAGTGATTTCCACACATTTTGTAAATGGAGGATCCAATACATTCCTGGCTTGCATAAACACTAAACACTGCACTATAAAAACAGAGCTTTTCTGTAAAATGTTCCACACTCCTATTTCTATAAAAAGGTACTCCAAGGCAAAAATGAACTGAAGTTGGAACACCACAGTACAACTGAAAGAAGAGAGAAAGAGAAGATCTGATTTGTTCATTTTGGCTGTTTTTCTGTTTGTTTGTTTGATTTTCTTTATAGGTGTAGAAAAATAACATAAGCCATTCTATTTCAGAATGAGTGTTTGAGTTGGATGGGACCTTAGAAAGCATCTTGTGCATTTCAAGTTTCAGAAGGCAACCAAACCATTTCTTTTCCTGCTCCCAGAAACAGATAGGACTTAACAGCAAAACCACAGTACCATCATTAGAGAATAAAAATACATTTTAACATTGCTAGAACTACGTATTTCCTTTACTAGCTGGTACTAGTACTCAGTAAAGGTACTCAGGAGCTAACTTAAGGTCCTGCAGGAAATAATATCATTTAAATAATGGCTTCAGAGAATAAACTGTCATTCATTTTATGTCAAAGATCTGACCTTTAGAAGGCTGCTGACAATAACTCTCATCATTTCAACACATCGCCTTCAAAACCTTTGTCATAACTGACTCATGAAAAAAACCTCTACCCCTACAGAACAGAAGAAAAAGATCTTCCTGCAGTCTTCAGAGCAGAAAGTATGCCACTGTGTTATGTGGGTAAAAAATAAAACACTACCACAAAACAACCCTGGTACCCACACGGTTACCATTCCACTTTGTGCAGGTCACACAGACAGATAGCAAAAACCACCAGGTCCTTGGATTCCTTACACAGTGCAATTATGACTGACAGAACACAACACGCAGTTGTATAGTAAATACATGCCAGATGTTTAGTGAAATATATCAGAACAACAGTACTGAGAGACTCAAGCATTTCTCTTTTTACCTGGTCTTAGCGTATACAGGCCTTTCACAATATTTGCCATGGTTGATGGAGTTATTTGAAAGGGTGTTGACTGAGCTTCCAAAAGTAAAGCTGAAATAAAATTAAGAGAAGCATAATTATCCATCTTCCTAATTTAAAAACTAGGGTTTTACTCACATACTTTAGTCTACAAGAAATACAGCAATTATGCCCTTTTGTTATCAGATGTCCTCATAGGAAACAGCCACCTACCTGAACTTAATCTTATTAAAACCTCATCTTTCTGTAGAAGTATTCTGCCCAAATTAGGTAAGATGAAAACGTGAAAAGTTATTTTTCCCTTAGAGGCATTTGGAGCTGTGAGGTAAAAAAAATAAAAAAAAAAGCCCTCTCACCCACTGCAGTAAACACCTGGAGAGTTACAAATTCTTTCATATTATCTAGCATCTTGCCTATAAAACTAAGGCTGTATTGGAAAGCCATGAATGAAGCAGCGCAGAAAAAAAATAAACTAGAAATTAAATGAGTCATTTGTTCTTTTAAGCCAAAGCAAACATTTCTATTTCATTCTTGATACCTAAGCTCTCTAGTAAACACTGCAATAATTGCACCTTCTTCTAGTGGAAATAACTGTCAGTAGCAGATCTGGATCGCTCATGCAAAGCTAGCCAGACCTGCAGCCTGCGCTGCATTTCTTTGAGGTTTGTACTTACATTTGAGTTACAAAAATTACCAACAAAAAAAAAAAAGATCACTATGGTTTAAACCAGCAGCTGCCTCTCAGGTTTTGTGCCTCTACGAAGCACCTGAACAGTACATAAACCCTCACAGAAGAGAAATGATGGTTACAACTCTACCTAAAGGGCATATCCTCACACCTACACACACTGCAGTCTCTGGCTTTCAAACATCTCTGCTTCTCCCGTTCTAACTTCTGTACCCATCACTACAGTGCTTAACAGAAGAAAAACCTCTGATACCATGTTCTGCTCTTTCTGAACCTGTGTAAGTGGCTCAAAGAGAGAGATTACTGAAGAAAGTGGTTTTTTGTGTTTTTTTTTCTAACCTCTCATTCCAAGTAATCAAAGTCGTTAAATAGAACTGTTACAGATGAATTTCTTTTACACAGAGCTATCTTCTAAGTGCTTGTTCCTTTCAGCTGAAGTCTTGAGGTGGTGAGGGCATGCAATTTGCTCTGTAATGACATATTTACAGCCTATTTCCTACTCTTCAAACAGTCTCCTGGTAGCCACGAAAGCTACAAGTTGTTAAACTGGCTAATCCTCTGTAAAAAAAAGAAAAAGATATGTAGATAGACAGTCATGGACAACCCATGCAGTGCGTATGGGGCAGCCTGGGCTCTGCAACCTGCTGCTGCCCACTGCCTCTTGCCCAGCCCTGGGCACCACTGACAAAAGCCTGGCTCCTTTTTCACTGCACCCACAGACAGAAGGGTAAGGCCACCACCCAGCCCACACCATTTCCAAAAGCTGGATATCAATACCTGAAGGATGAACAACACAAGCCTAAGAACAGATATTTTCAGAGTGATTTGGAGTTAAGACTCCAAATGCTTCCAGACAGGTCTGAAAATCTCAATGCAGATTTACAGACAAAAATTTAAGTACATCAACATATGTGCTTTGCACAGAACTCAACTTCAACTTTGCAATGGAACCTAACCACTTCTTACCCAAACTTTTAACCTTGTATTACCTCTTAAGAGCACTGCTTAAACCTAAGGATGAGAAACAGTTGTGCCAGTCACACTGAAGATGCTATGCTGTTATTTTACAATCTTGACCTTACAAGAAATCTTCGGATATGTAGACTTCAATTCCTGCTTTTTAGACCAGTTAATGAGAATCCAAAATACCAAAGCTGCACGGGCTCCTTCAACCCTTGGCACTGTCTGCCCAGAAAAGCGTGGATCCCTCTCGTCCCTGGAGGTTGGATGGGGCCCTGCACAGCTGATCTGGTGGGGACAACCAGCCCACAGCAACTTGGGTTGGAGCTCAATGATCTTTAAGGTCCCTTCTAACCTAAGCCAACCTGTGATTCGATGAGCCAGTGCCAGGAGGCAGCATGCACAGAGAGCAGGGCGAGGCAAAGCCTTGGGTGAGTGACAGCAGTAATGACTCCATGATACCATCTGACCACCTCCGCAGTGCTTCTGAACTAATATTGCATCTTACAGACTCAGTAACCAATATGTAAAGAAGTTAATTAAGCTGCAAATAAACTTGAAAGTAACTCGCGGCAGAATCAAAGAAGAGGAGTGTGGGTTCCCATGATGAAACGCCTTGAGTGCAGGGAGAGATATGAGAAGCTTTGGAACATTGCTAACCTGAGGGAAGCTGACACCCATAAGGGCCTCAGGATTTTTGTCAAGGATCCTGCAGCCCTTCAGATACTCTGCAGTGACCGAGTTCTGCCACCACTCCATAGAAGTGCTCACATAAACCTTTGTTAAGGAATGGGCTAAGTTACTTCCTAATTACAGGGACACCTGGGGCAAGGCCAAGGACCCAATGATGAAATGAGTAGTACATGATAAATTGCAAGTCCACGCTCAACTGCATGTAACTCAAGATTTACTTGCAAAAAGCTAAGAGTTAACTACTCACAAAAAATCTTTGTGTCCTTCAACATTTCTTCAAAATAGTTTCTCTGCTTGGCAAATGTAATTTTTCTAGGAAAACAGTGCAGCTTTGTACATCAGCTCACAAGATCTTTAAAATAAAACATTCTAACAAATCATGTTTAAGCCTGGCTTAAGTAGATGTGTTCAGCAGTGCTTTAAAATTATGAATTCTTAACAGGAACAGAACTGAGTGCTTAATTAAGCCACAAAGTAAGTGTATTAATGAGGTTCTTATTCTACCATGCAAAGTGCACCCTTTAGTACTTACATTTATTAACGTATACAATATTTATAGTACTTTGCAGAATAACAACTGATATTCCCGTGGAATTTGAGCCCTCTCACTGCTCTAAGAGAGGAATAAGTGAGAAAAGCAGAGACATAGAGCAATAGAAAGGGAGTTACTGCCAGTGCACAGTTTAAACAAAGCTTACTAGCACAGGCTTACCTTGCACTTTTACCCTTTTGAAATATCATCAGGTCACACACAGTCAAAACAATAGTATAATAAATTACTTCTCTCTCAGCTGAATGACACTGGATCCACCTGATCCCATCCACCCTTCCCCTTCACGATGTCAAGATTCACCTTGGTTTCAAATCACAGTCCTTACTCCCAAACCCAGTCCATGCAAACCATCCTGCTAAATGCAACAAAACAGGAAGAGATTTGCTACAAATAGAGTCTACAAAACGTGGATGTGGGTTGCTGGGATGTTTTGTTACTGGTTGATTGGACTTTTAGTTCTGTTTCACAAGCCTGCTGCCTGTTTTGCTATTAAATGAACTTACAAAGCTTGATCATGTATTACTTTTTCATTACCTTAACCCAGGTACAATCAAATAGAATAGACAAAGCCCAACAAAGACAATCTGACTGACCTCTTCATGGTTAACCAAACATAACACCTGTGATTAAGGGCATTACCATCTCTCAGTGTTTGTACACATTAATCACTGATTTAGATCTTCAAAAGCATTCGGTGTGAAAGCGACCTTTCCTCTGGCTTAACCCTCACTTTGGCAGTTACAGCAAATCCCTCACGATGCTGCATTCGTATTTCCTTAAATCAAATAGTTTTTGGTCATTTAAATTCATTAGAAGTCTGAAATGAGTTAAATCATAGGTTAGAGAAAAACATGAAAAAGCTGGATCTATTACTAAGCATTTGCCACTAGGCATTTTAACAAAGCCACAGATTACTTTAAAATATTCACAGTACAGCCCAAAAGCTTTATTAAATATCTAATGAAAACACTACAAACTAAAGCGTTCAAGTCTTAATCACATGGAAAATATTCAGTGCTCTTAAAAAATAAATATGAAAAACAAAGCTATAAATGGAGAAATGTGGACTTTTGGATTTCTGTAATTGGAAAAGTGATGTTTTCATGTTTACAGTTTTATGAAGGTTTAGAGAAACTGGAACATTTTTGCTATTCCTTTTCCAAGGAGCCAGGTTAAACACGACAGCCATTACTTGAGAGTAACGTTTCTGATTAAAAAATCTCCTTGCTTTGTGGTGCTGCAACATGAAACAAGAAAAATAAGAAACACAACTGCAGCTTCTCAAAGGAACTTATTTCTTTTTGATTAAAAGTTTACTTCAGTGACAAAAAGCATGTAATGTAAGTGTTACTTAAAGAACACGAGTGCATAGTACCTGCTAACAGTACTGCTACCAGTATGGTTACACTACAGTTACCAAATCACAGCTACCACTCCAGCACTGTTATCACTCTTAAACTGGTGGGTCTTCCTCTTGATTATTCCATCAGGTCTGTGGAGCACAAAGAAGACTGGTAGCTGAACAAATTATTCTGTATTGCCTCTGAGAGTGCAGAAGTACACTCTTGAGGTCTAAGAACAGACTGACATAAATGTGTCACTTCAACATCTTAAAGAAGGAATGGCTGATTATCCTGCAATAGCAGAGTACACTTGGAAAAGAAATGGAACATAACTGCAATTAGTGGTCATTAATTGCCTGTGTCAGCCTGTGTCTTCCAATATTTAGAAAGAAGAGCATGAGATTTTTAATGAAAAACTCAAAAACAGATTGCCTCTGAACAAAAACGTACTGTTTCATGGTTTAGAATGGAAATCTGAATTTGATGCAACGGAATGATACTATTTGCCTACATACCTTAACCCAGAAATTAAACACTGAACCAAATCACAATTAATTGACTTCCAGCAACGAACTTGACAACATATGCATTCTTCCCCCACATCTTGAGAAGGACCTTAAGTTTCATTATTATGTTTCATATTATAAATTATTTTATTTTTACTATGTTTTACATTATTATTATTTATAATATAACAGAAACCCTACAACTCGCATAAAATTTACTGTCAGCTTACTGTTAGGTACACTGGGATGGGTCAGTGTTTCCTCCTTCTAACTGTTACCTTGTTTTATCTTTAAAACCTTTGGAAAGGAATCTTTTTATCTCATTTAACCTATTTACACATCCACACTGACTCTTCAGACACAGAAAGTCTACCCACAAGGGACTTATTCTCCCTTTTTCCTTTTTTCCAATTTCCTTTTAAGAAACCTATTATGTTTCCATATCAAACTTAAAAAAAACAAGGAATACATTTATGAAGGAGGCAGAATAAAATTGCACAGATTCTCTTCCGCTGTTGATTTTGCACACAAAGAAAAAGCAAAGTAGTGTATGGGGCAGAGAAACATGCAATATGTTACAGAAGGAAAGTGCTTCAGCAACTGAGTGGTACTTTTTTCTTTTTATACCACACTGCGTCTGCCATTACAGCTGTTGTGTGTCTCTATGAAAAATAAGTGATTTCAAATGCTTAAGGGCACTTTCCACATTAATGCTTTAGTTCAGATTAGAAGCATACTTTTGAAGCAAACTCACTGATCATCCCATTTACTGCACTTTGGTTCATATGACAGAGGTGCCTTGGAGCACAATAATTTAATTCTTTTGGTGTAAAATTGAACCAGTTGTGCTCAAACCCACAAATAACATTCCATGCATGGGAACAGGCATAACCAAGTAAAACTCCCCAAAACGCACATAAATGTAAACCAACACTGGGTCCTCAACAGCAGAAGATTGGCTGTTTGCACTCCAGATCTAATCACTTGACAATACATTCATAGCTGAAACTGTAAAAGGAGATAAATTTCTTCAGAGTAAGTACACACAGCATGTAAAAAGCTGAGGGCAAAGCTTTCTGAAAAAGCAGAAAAGTAAAGCTCTTCTCTCCTTGCAGGGAATTTTCTCCTCTGTCTGGAGTTGAGGCAATGATAGGCTGCTTCTTTTAAGCAGGTTGTTTGAGATCAATGTCAGAATGGAAAAAATACACCAGCTGAAGGAAGGAAATCAACTGATGCATCACCTTGAACAACTGCCAAAGGGTGAAGGCATGGAGAGTAAATGAAAAACCAGCACACAAACCTGAAGCCCATGTTACTACGAACCTGGCTCAGCCACAGTCCTTATCTCGACCTTCTGTACCACCGTTCTTTGGGAGTATTCACAAACAAAAGTTTGATCTAGAATCTTGACACTACAGAACTTATGCCATAGCAGTAAGCAGCCAAAGAGACGAGGGTCTCTTGCTTCACTGCCATTATGGTGTTTCTGGAGACAGTAATACTCATTTGCTAGCTACATAGGGCTGTACATGCCAGCACACCTTGCCAGCTTAACCACAGCCTAAACACACACCTCTGCAAGGCAAACAGACACCAATAATTGCAGCAGGGAACAACAGTCACAGCTTCATTCATTTTCTGTAATTTTCTATTACGTTTGTACCTGCTGCAGCCAAGAAGCACACTGCACAAGCTCATCATCAGAAGCTGTTAGCAGCCCTTCTCAGCTCCCAGGTGAACTATTCTGGTATCTTTCAGAAACCACCCACGGCGGAAATATCTTTCCTGCCACTTTAAAGGAAGAATCTTTTGCAACATAAATTACCTTTCTCTTGAAGTGCTTCTCCACAACCAAAAAATAAATGTGGGAGATGAAACAGCAAAATCCCTTCACCTTAGCTGAATCCAAGTGACAGATCTCCTTCTAAAGCTACTTTTCTCTTTATGAAAGCTACCCATTTCTTTTCCTCTTAACACTGAGAAGCTGAGACCTGGTCAACTTCCAGAGTAGGACTCCATCCCAACACTCCCTTCCTTTAGGTCCTGTTAAGACAACAGGGGTAATTCAAACCAACTGATCTATCCACCAAGCAGAAACAACAGAAACTGCTAATGGAACAAAATAAAAGAGCTATTATGGAGCAACCTTGCTTTTGGCACCAAGCTCATGAACTCTTAAAGGGGAAGAATAACAGTTAAAACCAACCTTCACCACTGACTTTTACAAATTTCAAGTGCTAAAATTAGACAAACATCAGGAGCTGTGAGCCATTTCCAGACACAAGGCTGGGTGTTTCCAGAGCACTGACATTACAACCCAAGAAACCCACCAGAGGTGGCACTGACTGCAGGAACACAGAACGAATTAAGACAACATTTCCCTTCTGACAAGTAGGTATCATCTGCATTATTTATTTTAACTTCTGAGGCTTCTTGTAAATAGGATGCTTTATCTTCGTTGTATTCATTTGAGTAGTTCTGCACATTGCGACTTCTCCCAAGAGATTTCATAGAGCACCCTTATCAGAAAGAGCCAGCTTTAGGCCTCATAAGGAAAATCACCAGGTTATTTTCAATACTTGGTATGCATCCACTTAAATTTGAAGAGCACTGACTTGATAAACATGTGAATGTAAACATACTTCACAAAAACACCGTGTGTTTATGTAATTTACATACTGACAATAGCTGCTCAGAAGTGCTCTGAAGCCTCTCTTTCCTCCATGGAAAAAAAAAAAAAAAGAACCAAGCTTTGCACACAAGATCTGTCCACTTACACCACTGTTTTTTCTGCAAATACAGAATTCTCTCTTCCATCAGTGGTAATCTATTTTCTGCAACTAAGCACTCAGACTAAACTAAGCTCCTCTCCTGCTTTCAGCCACGCAGCACAAGGACTCGGATGCCCTGGCAGCCTGAGCAGTACCAAACACTAGGAAACAGTTGAAGTGTCAGGGAAGAAGCAAAACTTACTTCTCTCTTTTAATTTGAAATAGAGAAGGAACTTGTAAATGGAACTGGAATCTCCTCACAGTACCTCCCTGAGCTGCCTCTGCTGCCAGGTTCTTAACAAGGAGCTACAAACAAAAACACCTGGGAGAAACAGCAACAAATTCAAGAGCAGGTGTTACTATCTCCTTTGTGTCTAGATCACGAGCTGATTCAACAAATGTTTTGGTGCTTTTCTGCAGGAGGACAGACTTCCTTATGCTAAGCACACCCAGAACTCAATTTGCGTATAGATTACAAGTCATGGAAATTGATTTCCTAGTATGCTCCTATGTTACTTCCTATATATGGCTCCTATGTTATTTCTTTCCTTCATAAGACACAAACACTTTCCTGTTGAACCAAATCTGTATAAAATGTTAGAAAAAGTATCACTCATTGAAAATGACATATGAAAGTCATAAAAACTACACATATATATCCTATTTTCATAGAGCTCTCACATTCCTGAAAATTAAGGAAATATTAACCTTTCTAGTATGAGTATCAACAAGCTACAACAGCTGAGAAAACAATACATCACTAGAATTTCTCTGTGCCTCAACAGCATCATACATACTGTGCATATTCAGTAATTTCCTCACAACTTGTTCACAAGTTTGGCATTTTATTTAGCCTACTTCATCGCAGCGTAAAGATCCCACCATTCAAGGTTCAACCAAGTCAGGTCACAGTTAAGAGTTTATGCAAATCTTAGGAGGAAAACAATAATGAAGTAACTTTAATAAGCTGAAAGTAGACTGCAATGAAATCCAAGAAAGGTCCTTGTTTAAACAACACTCTCCATACAGAGCAGCAAGACAGCTGACAGATTATTTTTCAAGGTTTTCCTTCAATTTTACTTCTGTAACTACAACAGATGTGGAAGAGTACTTCTTTTTTTTCCCCTTTCATTGTAACACATTATCTGTGGCTTCTATTTGATTATCTTATGACAGTTCACAAAAAACTAAATACAAAGCAACACATCTGACATTACTTACATTCTGGAGATTTGATTAAAAGTCTGACCTTTACTTTCTCACAGAAAAAAAAAAATCACTAATATTTTCATTGCCAGGAACACCACAAGCTTAAATCTAATGTCAGCTGAATTGTCCATGATCTTGTTGGAGGAATCATCATAACATGTTTCTCTACGTGCCTTTGGCACAAAGTGAAACATTAGGTGATGGATGGACCTTCCTCACTGACCTCACATTTTCTAGGTGAAAATGTGAGTTTTCTAGGTTTCCCAAGCTCTTCAGTCAAGGGAGAAGGACATTACTGACCAAGCAATAAGAAAGAAAAGCCAACCCTTAGCACCCATCATCTGGGTGCAGCATACACACAGTGACTGCTGCAAGGTAAAAGAAGAGGGTAATGAAAATACTGATGTGACAACAGGACTCCTCCAAATACTGGAGCAACTGTGACTTCATACAAAAAAACATTTTAAAAATAACTGTTGACATGCCATTTATTCCTTGATGTGATATATCAGAAATTACAAATTTTGTAATAAAGACTCAAGTTTAGTACGCTTAATTTTCAACTGGTAACGAAAAATGACATGGAAGAAACAACATTCCTCTCTATGCCTTCCAAAGGAATTGATGCTTGAGCCCTCTCAACTATTTGCCATTCTCTATTTGCTGTGGATTTCTGCAGTATCTGAAAGCACTGAAGTTTTCCAGACTCATAATAAGAAAAAGTCAATAAGGGTACTTACGCATTAGGTTGTAAATGTGCTTTTCTGCAACATGTTCCGTAAACAGCTTTATAAGGTCATCTTTTAAGTCTCTGTTAAGCTTGGTTTCTATGTAAAATTTATTCTGGAAAATAAGACAGAAATATTAATGGTTGGTTTTCATAACAGGAAATGAAGTTAACCTTTTTACTCCTGAATAAATGAGCTTATTTTTAAAGCTGTAGAATATATAAAATGCAAAACGCTTCCTTGGTGCCTGCTTTTACATTACATAGAACAGCCCTGTACAACAAACAAATGTATTTAAAATTAAGACTACATGTGGTACTGCAACATTAATGAAATTAATTATCTATAGGTGTTTGTTCTAAACATATCTACAGATACATCTAAGTATTGATCCAGATGAGAATCTGTAGGAAAGAAACAACAAATCAGAGCATTTTAGAACATTACAAATGCTATAAAAAGCAAAATCGGGCTGGATATCACATTTAAAATATCTGATAGTGATTAAGCCATTAAAATAGGTATATGACAGTAATAAATTACCAGGAGAGCTATCCACTCCTGGGGCTCATTGATAATCTGAGAGGACAGATACTCAAAATTAATGTACTGTGGAAATAAGCAATATATACAAACCTATATTAAAGTAAATTACATTAAAAATTTTAGAACTCAATTATATTGACTCACTCAGCACTAATAAATTTGTCTCCTCGACCTTCATAAGAAATTCTATTCATGAGTTCCATGAGAGACTTGAAACCCCATGTACTTGGCATTACTCCCCAGTTCCAAGTCTTCAATTAATAGCAAGATTTCCTGACCATATTTTACTTGTAGGCATTAAACACTTGAAAGTGCAGTTGTTTCAAGAAAAATCTCCTGTCACTTCAGTACCAACTTGGGAATAGGCCAACTAAACCCATCTGAACAACTTGCACAGTACTACATAGCCATGCTACTGCAAAAATCAACTTCATCTAAAATTATGTACAAGAATATTTAAGTGATAAATTTATTGGAAGAGGGAATATCTTAAGGGAGAAAGGTTTTTAACAACTTAAAATCAAGTTCTCCTATCTTCCAAACAATTTAAACTGAACAAACCCACAGACCCTCAGAGCAACGGTCACATTTCCTGTAAAACCCATATTCTCAAGTATTACCAGAACTATATACA
The DNA here is from genome assembly GCA_013399175.1 of Odontophorus gujanensis. Lineage (NCBI taxonomy): Eukaryota > Metazoa > Chordata > Aves > Galliformes > Odontophoridae > Odontophorus > Odontophorus gujanensis. Next base: position 353,061 of record VXAB01002871.1, on the reverse strand, counting down.
TACCATAATCAACTCTGCAAGCAGAAGACAGTCAAAAATTAAAGACAAGCATTCTGCATCAGCAACAGCCTTTGGTTTGCGTTAGGTCATTCCGGCCCCCCTACCCCCCGTCA
>VXAB01002871.1:217736-352932 GCA_013399175.1 Odontophorus gujanensis | reverse complement strand
CCCCCCCCCCCCCATTTTCAGGGGTATTAGAAGAAAGAGAAACCTATGGTCAGTTTATTCCCCTGATGATGTTCAGGTTTTCGTTGCAGCAAAAGACAGCAAACTTAAGCTTTAAAGAAAAAATTAAAAGGTTTTGCACACAGAATAATCTGCCTTGTAAGGAATGGCCTTTTTTTTCCCACCAATGGTTAACTGCCATTGCAACAAAAATTCACAGCACTAGAAGAAGCTCTCCCACATGTTTTCTAGGCAGTGCCAAGCTACACACTGTACTTCAGTCTTCTATCAGCCTGACTTCTTAAAGCACCTCTACAGCAGCCACTGACCTCAACATCTAGCTAACCACAGCATCCTATGAGCCAACAGAGGAGACACTACCTTCTTTATTTTCATAGCCTCAAAACCTTCTTACATTAAATGCAGCTGACAAAGGCGTGCAAAAAGTGATGCTATTTTCTTGCTCAAGACTTGAAAAAACCTACAGCAAGTAATTCATTTCCAGTCCAGAGTGCTGAAAGGAAACAGCAGAATAAGCGTCTCATTTTTGTTAGTGGAAAACCAGGAACACTTTTTACATAAAATGTCACTGCCTTGGCTCTATCAGTGTTTCTCAAAAAGTGAGTTAACTGCAAGATTTAGCAGAGAGGTAAATAAATAGCAAATAGATACCAACACCTGAGAATTGGATATGACACAAGCTTTTCTTCTAGAAACCATCTTGACTAACATCAGAAGACATGATGCTGTTAATATCATTAAAAGGAGAGCAAAACACACTTCAGAGAGAAAAAAAACAACAGAACATGAGTGTTTATTACCTCCTTCACTCATGTATACAAACATATCTCTGGGTATGCACACACACAAAATGCCCCCTAGCTAATAAGCAAGTACAAAGCCACTCAGCAAGAACATTCTAGAGGCAATGATAAAAAAGGGTCTAATCTCAACTAACCTAAATCCACAGGGTTCACAAGAATTAGGACACCTCATACCACAGAATAACAGATTTTTATCTACCCAACTACAATTAGCAATCAAGATCTTATCTTCTAAACACTGATTTTTTCTTTGAGTACATGATCTTTATTCACTCATGTGCACAGTACGTTCTCATATGTACAGGCTGTAAGCACCTAGAATAACATCACTTAGACTTACTGAGCATACGGAATACAATTATTTACTTGGTATTACTCTTGGGCATAAAGACTCCAGTGCTAAGCTGACTTCTAGCTTCATTTCCTTCATCTGCATTCAACTTTTGAAGCAGTTTAAAGCCACTGAGTTTAGAATGGAAAGAGTGATCTGGTTCTCCATGGTCTCTTCTTGAAAAGTTCAGTGTAGCAACAAATGTAGCATTACCATTAGAGAAAAGGAAACCAGTAGCTTCTAGCAAAGAAAGAAATTAAAAACAATGCCCCAATTGCAAATTGTCACCCCTGGGCTTGGTCATCAAAAAAAGCAGGTTAAGAAAACCCCCATCCTACGTTTCCACCATTCACACAAGAATATGGTTTGGTGCAGACCAGCAAAGAGAAGAAAAGCACTGCTGCTGATTTCAAAAGCACAGAACGGAGCCCTAAGGCTAATTACATCTCCTGTGGCCAACAAAAGGCAAAAATATATTCCAGTTGTACTGAAAACCTTTATATTTTCCTTGATTTTTAAACATGTAATGCATGTCTAAAGTTTTCCAAAAGCATTAATATAACCATTCTTTCAGAACAAAGTTTATTATTCCAAATCCCGATTAAAACAAAGACATCACCACCAAATAAGTCAAACGTTGGCATTTTCAATAAAAAGACAGAGTCCAACAACTTAGTCCACTTCCATTAAATACTTCTTGGAAGTACCTATTAAACAAACTGCAAATCTGTAATTTATACTGGAGAATAACTAGGCTTTCAGCTCCTGCAATTGTTCTGTAATTTTATTTTCTTGTCTGAATAAAGGAAACTGCTGCTGCATGAGAAAAAAAATCAATTAGATGCAATAATGCAAAACTGCAGAACTGGTTGTATGTAGAAATACTTCCAAATATACTCAAATAAACTAAGAAGAGAACAACTTGCATCCCATCTTTTCCAGCAGCATCTTCCACGTCACATGCAACTGCTTAATAAAATATACCTGGGAAAATGCTTGAATCTTAACTTGATATTATCCTTCAAAAGCAACTATATAGCTGAGACAAATCAGCACTGCATTTGGCATATAGATGAACTAGCACAGAAGTCACTCTCAGACCTACTCTCATTTGCAGGAATAGTTTTACTGCCTGAACAAATCACTACTCTCTCTTTACAGATATTGCTCCTTTAAAATGTCAGTGTACTTATAATGCTTTTTGTAAGAATTCTATTTTACAATTATCATGCAAGCAGTCATTTTACAGATCTGTTTATTACTCTTTAACAATTTTGACTATATTTGTGTATCAGTTAGACTCAAACTCTAAAAGAGAAGAAGTTAAGAAAATAAACACTTCTCACTGGAAGCCATCTCAGCTGTGGACTAAGAAGGATATGGAAATCTATTCAATTATACCTTGTCTATCTATACAGGCAAGGCATATAATGATAAAGACAGTCTATGTCTACCACATTTTTGGATGTTATAGGTACTGCAGTCTTAATTTTGAAGGAGATTCTGAGTCAGAGCTGAGCATTCAATGAAGTACATACCTGAGCATCCTATCTCCATTTGTAAGCATATACTACAACGAGGTATTAAATCACAACAAGATAATTATCACCATGAACACATCTCTTAGCTTACACATGACGCTGCAGCAACTGGATTTCATTTTGCATTAACTACAGGAAGAGTAGATTAGAAGAAACGCTGTTCAAGAAAGACAGCTTTCTCTTTAATGCAACAAATCTATACAGTGAAACCATGCCAGAGGACTGCAGCAAAATACTTGGTTTCAGGTATACCCACTAAAACATAGGTCATCCTGAAAGAGCTTCCCAAACATTGGGATGCTACCAATCACAAATAAGTTTTGAGAAGTTGAGGTTATGTTACATAAAGAGAAGCACTTTTTTTTTTTTTTTTTTTTAAGAATTTCTTTGCTGAAAACTTTTAGTATTTTATTTCTAAGCAATGTCAATGTAAGGATAATTTCAGGGAGGAAGGCAACCCCAAGCTTTAATGGGGTTGCCTTCCTAGCATAGCTATGAAGGTAAGTTTACATACATTCAAGTCAACACTCAATTGCTTTATCAACCCATAGATACATTTCAAAGAGAAATTTGACAGAAAACGTCTGTCTTGCCTTAATTTGTGCAATTTAAAAGCAATTTAAAAGCAAACCTGCCCAAACTACCATGCCAACACATAATAAGTCAGTAAACCATCACAAAAACATATAAATAATGGCCTATTTGGTAAGGTTATTTTCAAGTCAAAAATAAAAGTAACTCCTCCTATTTTCAATAATGGGATACTAGGGCAGAAAATCAATTCTATAAGTCAGCATTTAGAAGCACAGCTTCCCCTCCTTTTCCCCACACCCTTATTAGAACTGCTATACAGGTAGCAAAAGCAGGCCTGAAAAATGAATAGTGAGTTCTACATGATAAATCATTACAGTTGCATTTTACTCCTTTCCATTTTTAGTCAGAATATTGTGTATGGACATATCTTATTTGAAAATAACCTTCTAAGACTTACCATATATATGAAAAGAGGCACAATGCTCTGCAATGCTCCCATATACTGTCCAAGAGCTATGTTAAATCTTTCAATATAGAGATCTGGAGGGCTGGCCTGCAAGAAACCATAAAAGTCAGGTTGTAATTTGAACAAGAGAAAGATCTGGAACAGCTTTCACAGCAAACTCAAAAACTACAAAGTATTTGATTCACTAAATCCATACAAAGCAAGCCATGCATCTTTCCAGAGTTTCTACTATCACTCCCTCCAACAAGAAGGGTTTTCACCTGTGAGTAATTTTGCTTAGGACTGTGTGTCAGAACAGGCACATTCAATAAGAAATACCTCGTGTCTGTGCCAAACTAATATTTAGCATATGCACATAAAAGCATTTATGAAAGAGTAGAAATTCTTTTTGAAAAAGCTCTCATCAGGTCTAGGATCCATAACCAGATTTCATAGCATTGCAGTGTGTGCACTGATCCCATTGCTCTAAAACAGAAAAGTGATGAGCAGTCCCCTGGTGCCTGAGTGGGCATGGGGTATATTCTCCAGCTTCAGTAAGCACTGTCCTTCCCTGAAAGCATTTTTATGTTTCAGCTGGGTCACACAGCAAGGTAAATATTCACACTGTTGAGTCAGTAGGACTGTGAAGTAATTTCTTCAGAGAGATCTGCATCTGGATCCTACACAAAAATCTACTGCACGACCTTGTAGCCCCAAGCAAAACTGCCACACAAAAGCTGGAAGTGCCATCTCCCTGACAGGCCTTGCAGCACCAGAGTGACAGCGATGCTACTTTCTGTGCAAAACACCATCTTTCTCAAAGGAAAAATATGGAAGCTCATTGCAGAATAGGTTTTTTTTGTGGGTTTTTTTTTGTTTGTTTTGTTTTTTAAGCTAAGTTAAGCTGTTAGAGGAAGTGGGAAAATAGGAACCACTGCCTGCTTTACAAATATTTCAGGAGACTCAGGGAGTCACACCAGAGCACACTTAGCCAAGGTCGGACACACTTGGCCATGCACAGCTGGGGCAAAGCATTCCTCCACTCATCCCCACTCCATCCTGACCATCCAAACCCAGTGCCCCACCACTGGCCACCTCTTGCTCTCCTGCACTCCCTTCAGAAGAGCAGGGCTGGCTCCCTGAGCTTCTGCTGCCACGCACCCCAGCACACACCCAAGGACAATGCATTATTCGCTTAAAGAAGCACAGCTTTTTTTCTCCTGCACCATTTTTCTCTCCCACAGCTCTACGTAAGAGGGTGAAAAATGCAGCAGCAACAAAGAGTTGGTAAGAAAACAAGCTCAAATATCTTTCACAAAGCCTCCACGACATGAGAAATGCTCAAGGCTGACTGTACCTCAGCTAACTTATCACAACTTACAGCTCTTATCTTTACGCAGATTTTTCAACCTTTGCATGGACATTCAGCAGTAGCCCCAAAGAACAGTTAGAATTCACACTGGTGTTTTGCTCTTACATATTCTCCATTTACAAAACTTTTTTGCTCCATGCTAGCTTCCTTTAGCTCCCCTTCTTTAGATGCTTAATGAATACATGGGTAATTTTCACAGCTAACCCTGATACAGAACAGACATTTCAGAAAGTAAAGTAAACCTGGCAAAGGAATAAAGAGTGCTATTCTATACATTGTTGCCAAAGGTTGTATATCATTATTCCTCATTTTGATCATAAGTTTTTAATCTTATTACAGATGCTGTTCTCAGGGGCAGCCAAACAAATTTTAGTGCAAAATGCCAACAACATACAGAAGTGCCTACAAACCCCAAGGGACTCCTTTATGTATAAATATATATATAAAAGAAGATATATAATTTGTTGCAAATAACATGCAATGAAATCTGCATTTCTAAGCAAAACATATTCCTGCTTCTGTCCCTTTTAACCTCAACTTTAAATATGGTTATACTCCGTGGTTCATAAAGGCTTGGTATAGCAACTTCTAAGAAAAAGGAAAATTCTACTTCAAAGAGCATGTCAAGCAGCAGACAACAGCCTGATGCAGTGCACTGCTCTTCTCACACTGACAGTCCACACTTTCCACTAAAAGAAAACAGGGAAGGTGCCTGGACAGTTTGCCACTCCTGTTTACAGGAGCTGTCAAGGTTTGACATCTTTTTGCTGCACTGAAGAAGAAAACACCTTTTGCTCACTGCACAAAACCTGTGTCACACAGAGAGCAGTTTTAAGAGGAATAACAAATGCATACCCAACTGCCTTCAGAGAACAACCTCATGTCTTCAAACAGAGAATACCTGGAAGCTGTTTCCTCGTTGGCTACCACTACCCAAGCAAAAAATAAGTGCTCTAGGTCAGAACAAAAGAAGGGTGTGAAAAGCCCTAAGAGCTTCAGGGGAAGCACTAGGTAATCATTCAGCCTTGTTCTGAACCTCTGGAAAGCAAAATCATGACAGTAACACCTCATTATCATTGAATTTTATTCTCCTGGTATCATTTCAGGCCAGCTTGGCACTGGAGGCACTAACAGAAAGGCAGCAACAACCTGATTCCACTTGTTTCCTATCAAAGAGCTCGACAACCAAACTCTCATCAATTATTACTTGATTTGTAAACTTAAAGAAAACCACTCACAAGCACAGGCCAAAGAACTCAAAAACAGTATTTTCACAGGTCACCTATGAGTCACTGTAACCCATGTGGGGAAAACACAACCAGCTCGGTGCCTTCTGCTCACTGCACATTATTGCATGGCTGCTCCCAACAGCCAGACTGATAGCAATTATTTGTCTGAGCATAACAACTTTCTCCTTGTACTTACAGTCACATCAGTATGACAATAACTAGAATGGGACAAGAATTTCATTTATATTAAAAAAAGCATTACAATTAGTCAACTGAACATGAGCTTTTGTGAGTAAATGAACACTGCTAAGATTCTTCTATTAAATGGCCAACATTAGAGTAGATGTGTGTTTAAAGATCTATCATCTGCTGTGATTTCATGAAGAAAAAAACTGCTTGAACTGAGACTTTTTACTCTTGGTTTTAGTCCACAAAAAATAACACATCCATTCAGCTGCTTTAATTACCGAGGGAGAAAAAAGATAAGAATGACATTTATTCCTTACAACTCCCTAGAAAATACTAAGTCTTTAAAAACTATTCCTATCATACCTAAGGGATGTATTAAAGCAGCTACTGATATAAAGAAAAATGTACTGCTAACCTAAGGATTTCCCAAAAGAGGAACCCTCATTCCTCCACTCCACATTCTGAAACCCATCAATCTGACATCTCATTTCCTCTTTCAAGGAGCTCTATACAGAAAAACAGCTTAAATTCTCTCCTACAAAAGGTCTCATCTACCACTCACACGGTTAAGAACACTTACCAGCAGCAATCATTTAATGTTTCTGCTCACAGGAGAAAGCAAGGTCAGATTTCTCAAACTGTGACAGCGTTGCAGTCATTTAATGTCTTCAACTTGTTTTTAAGACTTTCCTAGCATAAAACACTGTGGTTGTTGTTAAGGATTGATGGTAAGGACATCATTAAATCTCCTTCCACATCACAGACCTCTCAGCACCAAGAGATATGAGAATTAGAAAACATTTGTGTAAGGATGACATGTAAGATATAGACATCTTCTAACAAGCAATGAGATCCAGTTATACTAAAGTGCCCTTCCCTAAAAATCTGACATCTAATCTAATATCTAGTCATTTCAATGAACTTGTATATACATGAAAAATATGGGTTATTTTTTCCCCCCAATCTGAATATCATACTTTAACTGAATGCATGAAAGAACAAGCAGCAGAAGACAGGCTGCCAGCTCAAGACAAAACTGGCTCAAAAGAAAGGAATAATGACAACAGGTCTTTGTTTGAGAACACAAAGCTAATCTGTTTATGAATACTCATCTGGCACAATCAGCAGCACACTTGGTAAAGCTTGCATTCTTACACTGATGCACAGCTCCATTTTCCTGGGAACATGCTCACAGCCAGATGCCAGCATACATGCCACAGCATCTCTCCCACATCTGCCAAGTGAGAAGGGAGAGCAGCTATAACTACACAAACTAACTTGTTATTTGTGTAAGAGCCCTGACTCTTCTAAAGCAGCTTTTGTTCTTCCTCAGCAAAGCATCATTTGTTGACTTTGCCCTGCAGAGAAGATTGGTGATTCCCAGGTCTACCTCACCAGCCAAACACACCATCAAAACTTCTTATGAAAAACACTTATCAAGCCAACGTGCAATTAATTCAAAGACTGACTGTCATCCTATTAAAAAGTCTGCCCTCAAGCTATACATCATGAAATACTAGCAACTCTCTTCATCTTTTCCAGATCCACACACCAAGACGCACATATTTCTACCACATCTGGTTTCTGACAAAGTTTTAATACCATTCATTTGATCTGATTCAGTTCTGTGTGATCAGAGCATTAAAAACCTGTTTTACAGGCAATTAAGCAACATTCCCTTGGTAAAACTGATGGATGAACACCACACCTACAGCACCAGAATAGTATTCTTCTCCCTCTTTAAATACTATTGACCAGATAAAAGGCCAGTTTGAGTTTCCTCTTAAAAATATGTTGTACATATTAACATCTGGCCCAGAAGGATGATGAGAAACACTAACAATTTAGCATACTTGGTAAGAAGAGTTAAGAAAAGCGAGTTCTTGCTCTGATTTCTAGTACAACTTATGCTTTTTTCTATAAGCAGAATCTAGTGGTGGCACTTTTCCTAAATCAGTGGTCGAGAAACAACAGTAACCATGGTAAGCATTACAAGGAATCAAACAACTTGAAATTAATAAGAGCTACTGAGTGTTACTTCTCTGAGGTTTTATCTCTTGTAGCAACCACAAAGGCTTGCTACATCTCATTTAGCCAACAAGCCAAGTGGTAACCATACAAACAGGGAAATAATAGTGGGCTTCTTCACATGGGCGGTGTGCATGGCCTGACCCCACATACAAAAAGTAGCCAGAGATGGTATTGTCAGAAATTCCATCATACAGCCTGGCACGTGTGACCTTCAACATACCTTGGAAGGAAAACTAAGCATCTATAAAAGTTTGGGCTAAAACTTAAGGAATAATAATAAGAACAGTTGTGTTGTACCTAACACTGCCCAGTTCAGTTTCACCATGCACTCAAAGCACTACCTGGTTGCATTTCAGAACACGATGATGACTGTATGTAAAGCTCATAAGCTAAACACAACAAACCACCTAAAACCTCGTGCTCTGCTCCAGTAATCAGCAGAAATACTGAAAGATACACAACAGTGTATATGTTCTAAGTTCAGAACATAATCTGAAGTTCCAAATCAGGCATCAGACAGCCTTGCCATGTTTATCAGACTAGTAATCATCAGTTTAGTATTTCAAAAAAAATGGGGAAGGAAACAACAGCCCACTCATCACTGGAAGACAAAATCCCCTAAAATCACAGGGAACAAGCAGGAGATAAACACGATACAGAAAGGAAAAGGCAAGGAAGGAACAGGTTGCCCACAAAGGATACTGCGGGCACATTCCTAAGGGCAGGAGATGAGAGACAACAGCACAATACAAGGCACTCAGTTCCTAAAGATATGACAGTCCTTAAGATAGCAGAATGACTCTGACAGTAACCAGACGCTAATACATATTCTTCCAAGTAATCAATAGACTGAAGATGAGAGATTCTTTCATACGCAGCCCCAAGTTGCTTTGAAAGCTGGCAACAAAGAAGGCTCAGAAGCTGTAAGGATTAATGATAGAATGCTTTGGGCTGGAAGGGACCTTTAAGATCACCTAGTTTCAATCCCCCTGCTGTAGGCAGGGACACCTCCCTCTAGACCAGGTTGATCACAATAATAATAATATTAGGCAGGAAAACTCCCTGCCATTGCACAGCAAAGACTCAACCTGCAGGTCCTGGGGACTACACAACAGTTGTTGGTGGATAATATGCACATGTTCATAATAAAAACAAGTGTTGTTCATAATAAAACACACTCCACCCAACATATAACAGAAGAAAAACCCCAAGCTTTCTAGGGCATTCAATAGGGTCAACAGGTTATCAGCAACTGGCTCCAAACTCAATACAGCAAGCAGACGGAAACTAAGCAAGAAATTCAGCCACTGTGGCTCTACTAGGTTTAAAATAAACACCATGCAAGCAAACTAGTGTTTATTTACTTAGAGAAAGCCAGGACTTCACTTATTAACTTCGCTGAACCTAAGAATTAGTCAGTGAACTGAACAGTTTCTGATAAAGACTTAGAATCAAACACAAACTATTGCTTTTCACCTCAGAGTCATTTCCTAAAGGAAATACTGAGATTTTCCTAACTAAACCAATCATAGTTAACTACTTGCACTTTGTCATGGGCCTGCTTACTGCCTTTTGACTGGTAATTCTCAAAACACTTCCCAGAGTCACTTCCTAAAGAGATAGATAATGGACAGAGTAGTTAATTTCAAATGACTTCACCAAAGCACAAGAGACATGTTTTGGCCAAACACTCATCGTTAATGCAAATACTGTTTAATAGTTTTACTATTTTTAAAAGGAAATGTATTTACATTGAAAGTATGTCTGCATATTCACCCTATCTCATACATCTGAATGACTCAGCATAAACCCACAAAAACAGCTGTCATTATTTTAAACCACAGCATAATGGGTTATGTCCATTACCAATAAAAAGCTTCCAGATAAAGGACCTTGGAAAAAAAAATCATCACTATGCATACAGGTGTAATAGGCCTCAGGACAACAGCAAGCATATTCAATTGTGTGTTCTGCAGTCACTCTCTTTAGAACACAAATAATCCAGAATTCTGACCAACTCAAGAGTCAGGGAATCTTCATTTTCTTAATTACTGGAAGTTCCATGAAGCAAAACTCAATCATACTAATGCAGAAAAGCTGGTCCAACGTCCGCTGGGAGAAAGGAAGGCAACCCTTGTTCTTAGCTTCTATCTAAGTGAAACAGCCTGAGGAGAGGATCACTGATCTGCACAGCCAGGAGGGAGCTAGAAACATCCTGAGATACAGAAGGCTCCATCTCAAAGGAGTGATGATGTAACAACAAGCAAATCATCTCCTTTCAATGTACTCCTCAGCAAGTAATATTCATGGCTTTTCACCCATTGCTGAACACGCTGAGCGTGCATCAGCCCACTCATATTTTCCTAACTCCTCCCTCTCTGCAACAAATTAATTTCCTGTGTTGAAAATGAGTGGGGCAGCGCTTCAGGAATGCTCGGGGTAACGAACACCAGTGTCATTCAACACGACATCCAGCCAGCAAGAGCAGAAGCCAGCAGGAGATGAGCAGGGAATGCATGCCCATCCCAATGCACCCCCAGCCATACCCGGGGCACCCAGGCCCACCTTGCCCACCTCCATCCTTCCACCAACTTCAGCCAAAGGCAGGCTTGCCAGACAAGCAGAAGAAAAAAACCACATAAGATGTTTCTGCGATGAACACCACAGAAAAAGAGGACAAAATCCAGTGTGGTGAGAAGCTAGCAAAAGCAGGTCAGACTGCTCCTCTTCAATGCCCCACTTCTATCATTCGGTAACTGACAGTTTTACTGCTTTTGCTGGATGAGCACTCCTTGTAGAGAATGGCTTGCTCTGGCAAGCTGGTTACACAAAGACAATCCACCTGCCATGAAACCACTGCACTACAGACAAGCTGAACTACTGCGTTGCAGAACAAGACATCATAACTGCCCACCATTTCAGTTTCCATGATGATCTGCTTTTTCACACAAAAACAGTACTCTGGCTGGTTCTGAGCTACCTTTGCCTCTCTATATGTAAAAATATTATCTCACATTAAGTCACACCTTGCCAACTCAACAGAACTCCGCAATCCGATTAAACACTGTTGCCAGGTGAAATGAGTTTATGTCAGAGAACATGAAATGCCACATACTGTGCATTAAAAGGATTTGCACACATTCTATTTATATTGTGTGAACAGGAAACTTCCAAGTGACCAACATTTACAAAGTAGTTTTTTGTTGGCGATGGTAGGGTAAAGATCCAGCACCATGCTTCAGCCTTAAATCCATGTGACTACATGTCACTGAAAGGTACAAAAAGCAAAGACAAAGACAATAAAATGGACTGTAGTAATTTTACAATCCACAACTAAAACAGTTTCTTTATGGAACAGTTTAAGGCATACACGTTTTTCTTCAAGCAGCTCAAAAAGATGGATTTACCATTTATCCAAAAACAGAGTCACCTGAAGATGGTCTGGGGTTATATTACCACTCTCCTGCCACCTGCCATAAGGTGTGTATATACTATGTATGAAAACTTTTGCAAGACAAAGGTTGCATTATATTGTTGTCTTCAACAACTCAGGTTCACAAGACAGCCTTGTTTTTAGGTAGAACTGAATGCATGTATGTGCCAAAGGAGACTTCAAAAAATGCAGTTTCAGAACTGAGGAAGCCATCAAGGACTACTACAGAGAAAAGAATTCAGGGTATTTCCAAATTCAAAGCAATGGAGTACTCCACTACAGAATGCTATCAGAAGAACTGGCCAAACCTGTACAGCTGCAATGATTTTTACTTCTCACAATCAGAGGAAAAATGTACAGGCTGCACCAGTTCAGCGGGACCCAAGGGACTCCATTCCAAACATTATGTTTATCTGCATTGACAAGCAGTTACAGAACAGCTGAGGCTGTCACAGTACGAGGAATAAAGAAATCATAAAATAGGAAAGCAGCAAGGAATCTAGCTCAAGATGACCTAGATATTTCATAGTTGAAGACGGTCCTAGACATCACATCCACTACAATATGGGGCATTGTTGGTTTTTTTTGTTCCTGTTGCTTTCCTTAAAAACAGGAAACAAGAGGAAAAGCATGACATGAGAAAAGAACATCAGAATGATTACAGTGAGGTATATTTTGATGGACATACAAGGTCAGCCAGAAGTACCAGATGCAGTCAGCAGTAAGACCGCTTCTGACTGACTAGAATTAGCTATCAGATCTTAGAAGCACTGAAAGAGCTGCTGTAGTTTAGGGTTCCCATGCATTTGGTATCTCTCCTTGACTAAACACAAGTCAGTACAGAACTCAAAAATCAGTTTTGAAAATGACAAAAACTAGGAAAATAAATTAGTGTTGCCGCTAGTGATGACAATGTCAAGCACGTGTCTGGAGACTCTAATCTGAAAGGGATTTTCAAGGAGGAACTGACATGAAAACAAACATGGATGCACAGATAAGATGTAAAGGAGATGGGCATATAGAAGTTGTATTAGGACTGCTGTAAACCACTGACATCTAGAGATAGGCAAGAAAAATGCAGAATAAACTGTAGCACACAATCTTCACAAGAATTGCAAAATACCAGTTATGAATTACTGCATACTTAATTCACTTTGATTACTTTATTTAGATTAATTTTTGTGCTGCTTATGAAGCACAAAGACCATAAGCAGTTTATAAAGATTAACAAAGCAATGGCAGATATCAGTGTTGTGCTCTGATGATTGTAAGTGTTTACGCATCAGATTACGCTTGAGATTTCCTCTTCTCAAGTCTTTGATTGTATATAATATTAAAGTTTTAGGCATTGCTGTCCACATAGTATCTATAAGACTAATTGGTGCCATACAAGCAGACCTAGCAGTTGGTTTTCTGTCAGACAGTGAGTGAAGCAGTCCTCAATTTAGTGAGCTAGTGTAAGTTAGAATTAACAGCAACACCCTCTATAGGCCATCTACACACTGCTCCAATATAAGCACAGATCGCAGGAAAGATAGAATTAGATTGTGCAGCTTCTTACCTGCAGCTCCTTTGAGACTGTCTCTAAGTGGTTAGTTATCTTTTTTATTAGGTCACTATACATCTGTTCCGAATGCTGCTGGCATACACATTTATACACACAACTGCAGAAACAAATATAGGAACAAACAATGAACTTAACAACAGTTTGCAATGAAGGGCAACAGACTTCAAAATATTTTGTTCAAGCCTCAATTCAGATGCTAACTGATTTAACTGAATGACTGCTGAACTTTTAAATTCAGCCCTACACTTGATATGAACTCCAGTAGACTCAAGTCATTCCTGTCTTCATCACCTTTCACCCCCACCTAACTACAGCTCAACTTACAATGAACTCCTGTAACACTGCGCTTCCAAACAGGCACAAGTTCTAAAAATAAAGACCTATGCATGTCATTCTATCTTCTGTGACTTAAAATCTAAAAAGAAAAACAACAAACAACTGTATTTCACACACACAAAAAAGTGCAAAGAGCAAAGCAACTTTTACTCTCTACTTCATGGGCTGGCTGTGTTAATTCTGCTTTTCATTGTCACTTTTGCTTTTCAAGAACATTTTACTTGTCTCATATTGTAACAACAGCTTATCTGCAGTAAGTCTAAGTACACAAAGCACATTTACAATGGTTGTAAGACAAGTATACGCACATACACACTATTTTAAGCAGCAAGTAACATTAAGGTAGACATCTTCAGGGCACTGCAGCACCAAGGAGTTTCTGCTACACTACAGTGTTTGGATTCTTTGAAGTCAGCTCCCTGAAAGCTAGCTGCCAAAAACTGAAAGGCACAGTAAGCCTTCATCTGGGATCTCAGCAGGCCAAACCTCCACCCCATGTCTCTGTCCCACCCATCTCTCCCTGACCACATGGAGTACTGTGAAGAACAAGCAGTTTAGGCCAGAGTCTGTTCCTTAGACCATGAACAGATAAACAAATCCAGAGAAATCCAGATCCTAAATTATAATTCTGGCATGTTTTTAATGGTACGTACAGACTAAAGCAAAGGTACAGCAGCACTGTGTCCCTCTAAGGGAATAATTACATTGTGATTCCTTACTGAGCAAGCGATTCGAAGGAAAGAAAAAACCCGAAAAGGTGGCATTGACATAGCTCCAGGCTATTCTAACTTTATGACATGAGGGAGAGGTAAAGCACCAACGCTGGGAACTTCAGGGACCAAGACAGTACTCTGCTTCAGTAACTGCCACTCTCAAATCCTTCTGGAAGAAGGTTCAACAAGCAGATTACCAGTAACAGGTTTAATACTCCTTTATCCTTTACAATTTTATACTTATTCCCTTTGACAACTTCAAAAGCACCAAAAATACTTTGTTCATCCTTTTGTAAAGTCCTCTAATTTGGCAAGCCACTGTTTGTTTTTAAAGAAATACAGACTGCCAACACCACTCCCTCTCTTATATTTTGAAAACAACGGAGTATGTGTAGTTCGGTATTGTTTAAAAAAAAAAGTAAAAAAATACAAATTCTTTCACATGAAGCTTACAGAAGCAGGTCCTATTCTGGAAAAATCAAGAGCAGAAGATTTTTCATTTTGGTGCTGCAACAGCAAACGTATGAATTTAATTCATATTAAAGAAATAAACATTGGTAAGAAAAGCCAGAATGACTTCTGTGATCTCTTAGAAAGCAGCCACCACATCAACAGCAGCAACAATCTGACGTTTGTTTGTTGTATCACCCATGGGTATACAGCTGCCTCCTCAAGCTGACAGCTTCTTTTGTAACTCTGTAACTAAGCTGACTCCTAAAGCAGGTCTGCTTATTGCTACATGCACTATCACTGTACTTCTGCAACATATCCTGTACACAAACACCAGTTCTTACAAGTATGTGTAGGACATGTTTATACTTTATCTGAACATTTATATTTAGATGTTACTTCCCCATTTGCAGATCCTGTTTTCACTTCCCGATTGCAGGCTGACTCTGTGAATCATCCTTGCCCTGCTATTACCCCCAAAGAAGTGACGGACTTGTTAGTCTGTTAGCATAGCTCAGCACCACTCAAGTAGGACAGTTAGTGGGAGGAATGACACCTTACAAGCTCAAGTCTTCTTGAAGAACAGTGATCTACTTGCATTAGCCTTAAGAAACACCTGTAATGATTGTCAGAAGCACAACTTGGCTGCCCACGTTTTCCTCATCTCACTGTTACAACTCTATTGGTATTTAACTTCACCCCCCTTTAAGAGGGAGCAACTATAAACAGGCAAGCTTTAGTCTCAAAGATGAGAACAGTCATTAATCATTCTTGAGCAGCTTGTGTGAACCAATCCACAGCAAATATCTGCATACACACCTCTGGAGTTATCTCCTAGCTTCCACCACTGTGTAGCAGTCACCTACAGTTACCGACCATACCACATACTCTAGCTGGTGTATCTAATAAGACATCTCAAGCTCACAAAGTAGAAACCTCAATTCAGCACGAAGATGAGCAAAACAGCCTATTTTCAGCTCAATTTCACTGTAAAAATAAATAAGTAAATAAATAAATGTAGCTACTTGAGATTAGAAAACACCTTAATTTTCAAAGTAAAGAACTACCGTAGGGAAGCACAGAGGATCTACATCCTTAGTTTGTCACTTACTTCCTACGATACCCCAAGGAAGCATTATCAATAAATTCAACAGAAAGGAGCTTCCTTCCACCCTCCATCTATCTTCTCCAGATTGAAAATCAGGCAAAGGAACACCACAATAAATAAATCTCCAGGCTGGAAAAGGCTGTGTCAGTGTAATTACATCTACAGAAAACTTTAAAAGAAAACTCCAGAAGCAGCATGCCAGCTCTCTCAGTAATGAGAAGTTACAACCTTGTTTTGATAATGACAAAAATACATGCTTCAGACATATGTGTACCACTAAAATACTGCAATGTTTTACTCTGATGTCTAAGGGTTAACTAGGATCAATTTAAAACCTATTATCCCTTTAATATATAATTTTAAACGAATCTTAAATAGGTATAGATCATGTCAATTAAGGAGGACTGCCAGTAGATGATGACTTCACTGTTTCTGATGGCTGTTTGCACATATGCAATTTCAAGCTAGGGAGGGGAGTTTCATTATCCACACTAAAGTTGCAAAACACACCCCAAGTCAAACTGACTGTCACTATTATTTATACGTGTGCTGATGTCTAAATCCTGACAAAAGCAGTTCCAAAAGCTTGAAGAGGACAGAGGAATTTAACTGAAGTTCTTAACTGGAGCTAAGAGGGAAGACTGTGGATCTGCCAGTCTTGTATCTGGCTCTTTAATCCAAAGTTCCAAAGTAGCAGGCCAAACAGCTAAGAAAAAACGGACAGGAGACAGAGCTGAAACCTCCTGAAAAGAGCAAGCAGTGACTGAAACACCTGCATTATTTCTCAGCATGCAACACTATGCTACTGCTTGTGCTGCAGGCAAGGACCTGCAAACAGCAGCAGCCCCCAGTTTCTGCCCCATTTACCTACACACTGAATACTTTCCACCTACAGAACAAAAATGCCCACTTTAGTCAATCTCCTAAGGAACTGACAGGTCTCAGAAGCATTTAGTATTTTTGTCTGGAGCATTAGCACAGCTTCAAAGCAAATCTTCCCACTATAACCAGCCATGCATTACCTGTGTCAAAAGCACCGGTGAATGATGAGCTTCCTTGCTAAGCAAAGCAAGGCAAATCTCCAGGCCAGGCACAAGTCAGGTGCTCTCCAGACAGGAAAGCAGATGCAAGGGACTGAACCATGTCAGCCTCTACCACACAAGCAGCAGGATGGCTTGTCAAAAAGGAAGCAGACCCAACCTATCTCATGTAAAGCACATAAATGACAACTTATATGAAAGGACCTCAGCATCAATTGCTTCAGTTTACTCCTGCACTTCTACTGCACCAGCTTGACTCCTACTAGCTATGACAAAAAATCCTTTTGAAATACTAAGTCAGACACCTACCATGTCCTTCTCCTCTTCCCCTGTGAGGAGAGGGATGTTGAGACTGCAATATATTTCATAACGTATTATGCTAAGCAACTGTGGTCAACATGAGAATAATCTCCACATTTCACACTTTTTTTTCCTAACCCATCAGTATTTACTTCTGATAATATGGGATATCAAGGTGTTTACCTGATATTTACTCATTCTAGTGATTAAAATAATGTTCTACTTTACATAACTTTCCCTTCCTTTCACATAAATACAAAATATGACACATGCATCAGCAGCAAGACAGAACATTTACATATAAAAAGGAAGTCATGAAACACTTGAAAGATTTCCTTACCTGTATATTTGTTCATAGGAGATAGGGATGTAGTCACCAGGACTCTGAGTTAAAAGCTGATCTATGGCACTGTCCAACTTTGGCCAATATGTGCTCTTATAGTCTTCAATCGTGATAACATTCATTACTACAAGGAAAAGAAGAAAACTACATTTAGTGACATTAGCTAGAGACCAGAAGCAAATGAGTGAGGGGCAGTTTCAAATCACACTGTTAAGCTGTCAGAAAGGAAAAAAAAAAAGGAACAATCCACTCCTGCTAGGATAAGCTTACCTAAAAATAAAGCCCATATTTTAATTCGTATCAAGATAACAAATCTGCCAAACAGTGCTTGGACACACTGCCTCCTCCAACATCCTTTCCAGCAGCTGTGTCCACGTTACAAGTCTCAGATGAGGCAAGCAGCTCACCTGGCCTAAAGCATCGTGCAATTCCCTTTGCCTTCATTGTAGTTAGGATCCTTTCCTAATATATGTTCCTAATCTATTTCCTGTATGTATCCTATAGATACATACGCATAGAAGGAGAAAGCAGCAGCAGTGAGGCCCACCCATTGGAAGCTCTACAGAGGTACAGCACAAAACGCTTTCTAAAGAAGCCCCGGCAGAGCTGCATTGGAAAAATTCATAGGTTCCAACAGACTTCCTAACTTCCTTCAGTTCTGAAGACAGGTCAGCCATAACATTTACATCACTAAGAGCCCAAGGTCAACCCATTGAACATTCACTGTTTTTTGTTCTTCCAATGCACAAAACAAGTCACTTTCAGGTGCCAGTAACCATCACAAGTGAGCATTAGCCTTTTTGGAAGGTACTATCCTACTTCTGCAAACTCTGTAAGAACAACCTCAGGACCAGGAAGGAAAGGAGCTGCACTCACCAAAAGAAAACTACAACAACCCTTTTAAAGTTATCTTTAACCTTTTTTCCCCTATCTTTTTGGGATGCCATTTTTAACAGTTTATCCCTACACTGTGTATATAAGATTTCAAAGAACATGCATCCAACAGCCTCCATTTCCAATATATGGGGAAAGGGCTATTCTAGAACATGAGTTTTATTTCCTGGAGGTTGGTTAAGTTTGTGGGAAGTGGTGGATTCTTGATTTCTCTCCCTGTCCCACTTGAGTCTGACTCAATGCAAAGGATGCCCATACTCTCCAACAAATTATATTTCACAAGTAAAGCTAGAAAAGCAACTGCTGCTTTTCTACACACTGGGAAGTTCAAAAGAAAAACTGTGCAAGTCAAATGCAGCAGTGAAATCACATAACTGAAAAAGAATATGCATGAGCTTCACAGCATAACCTAGATACTTCAGTACCGCAGCCAAAACTGAAACACAGCATTCCCCAAACTATCTATCAGAAGGACGGCAAAAAGCCACTAAACATAAAAAAAAACATAAAAAAATCCAGGAGTAGACATACATTACCTTCCCAAGTGATAACAAAAACACACTTTCTGCATAGCCCAAGAAGGTTGCTAGAAAAGTCATAGGTACAGAACAGAGAAAACAATATTAGTAATGATGGATGATGCTGACTGTTACTTATGCACGGCAACTTTATCTGAAAACCACTCCAAAAGTTTATTATAATAACAGAGAAAAGCCAAACTACTTTTAAAGCTATGGCTGAAAAAGGAGGGGATGAAAGCGTAAGGGAGTCCAACCTGCTGCCAGTTAAGCAGATCTTGGTCTGTCTATAGTCTGTCAATTACTTGGTAAATAAAAATATAAGCAAGAAAGAAGCAAGATGTCTTTAAGAAGCTTTGATTATTTCATCTCAGAAGTAAAATACATTAATCTTTACCACTTAATCAGCAATGCTCACTACAACCCTAAACACTTTGTGCAAGCGTAGAAATGTCAGACAGATGCCTGAGAGCGATGGGCGGACCTGCAGCCACTGCTGTAGACCCACACCTTTCTTCTTCTATGTACTCACACAGCATGTCAGGAGACTTGCTGCTCTAGAGCACGACAGTTTAGGCAGGGGATAAAGCAAGTGCATGGATCTGCATCACAGCAGCTTTCAATTCATTTGTTTTTCATGATAGCCTTCTCTGACTGCACTAAGACTGGTCAGTAAATGTAACATTAAACTCCTTTTTCCCCCCCCATCACACTATTATCTGTGCAGCCACGTGCAAAGTGCTGTGCTAAACTACATTATGCAACAGGGTAGGCAGAGGCTTACTGGATATGCTGACACTCACAGCCCCACGTGGCCATCCAAAATGGGACTGGGATTAAATATGTGCACACTAGTTTGAAAAGAATGAAAAAGGAAAACTGTACATCCTCCTCACAGCTAGAGTATGTCCCAGGTACCAGTGTGGAAGAGGTTTCTCTTAAAGCAATAGAAGTTCTTACTTTCTCCTTTATGACCTTTAGGAAACATTTTTTATAGCAGTATTGCTTTACAAATCATTGGCTAGGATTGAATCTAATCAACTGGAAATAGGTTTACTTCTAAGTTTACCACAACATGGAAACTTCTCTTATGTGGTACTAAGTTCAATAAAAGTTATTAAAGGAGATGTACATTACTACATCTAAGTTCTCAGCCTTATCTGAATCTCGAGGAGGGAGAATTTTAATTGTAACCTCTGAACGGAAACTTCTAAGTGTGATCTTCTTCCTCCATTACTCTACAAGATGAATTAGACCAAAAAGGGCCTTCTGGACCACATCAGTCTGCAAATTAAAACATGAACAAAAGCAATAAGCTACAAGTAATTACACACTAAAACACAGGTGATGATTTTTTGTTTTGGAAGAAAGAGTCCAGAGGAAGAGACCAATAGTACAGCACTGCAGGAATCCGTAAGCCATTCATGTCCCTGCAGGACAACCTGTCCAAAAGGAAGTCTGAGCCTCATGACAGAACAGCCCTTCCCTGAAAAACTTCTTCATGCAACAGAGAGCACACAGCTTCCTTATCAAGTTCAGGACTGACAAGCAGTTTTGCACACGTGCTCTGCCCCTGCAAAGACACAGCAGACAGGAGGGGAACAAGTATTATTGAGTACTATTGAGAATTACTGTCTTGGGATACTAATGCTGGAGAAGCAAACTGAAGAAGTCAAAAACCACACGCTAAGCAAAATCATGCAGAGCTGCACCTCCTCCCCCTCATATACACACTGCGGACTAGCTAGGCAACGTCCTTCCCACTTGGGTAAGATACAAAGTTTGCAAGTACTGTCATTCTGAAATAGAAAGAAAAACTCTGGCTCTCAACTTCTGAATTGGGAATTGAAGGGCTCAGTTTAGTGAGGCCAAGCACCGTTTCTCTGCAACCTTCCCAAGCATTTACGAGCCACCCTGAGGTACCTGGGGCCCTGACAGCTGGGCAGGCAGTGAGCCAGCAAGCTTGGGGAGTCTGGGAGCCTTGGCTTCAAAGCAGCCGGCCCTGGCAGTGTGCCAAGAGCCACAGAGCTGGGGCTGCACGGAGCCAGGAGCCTGAACTTCTGGCTTCTGAGCTGCTGGGGAGCTATGCAGGTGAGCTGGCACAGGGAAGAAGGAAAAAAAAAGTGCACTTCCCATCGAAGTTTCATCATGGCAGTTACACTGCTACAGTTCTAGGAATTTATTTGCCAAATCCAGGTTTATGAAAGCCATCAGAGAAAAGGGCGTACTTTGCCCAGAGATATGACTGCTTGGAATAAAAGTGGAATTGAAAAGTGCAGAATGACCTTCCCTTCCCTCAGCCTTAGCTCAGCAACAAGACAGAAAAACGTCCACATTTGCCACTGCGGCTAAAAGCTTGATGCAGAAGTCAGTTTGAATCTACCTCTGCGGTAGAAGCTCTCTGCTTCTCTCCCCAAACCTCTACAGACATACATAACCCTTTGGGGACAGGTCTGCACGAATTTCCTCACCGCTAAACCAAAGAGTTTCACATCACCCTGTACCATCCCCTGCTGCTGGGCTCAGTCCCCCAGCCAGAAAGCCTGTAGGAAGGCACTCCCCAAGCCACGAGCTCCAGGTCAAGCCACGGGGACCCCGCACTGCCGACCCACGGGCCCGTGACACTGCTCAGCAGCCACGGCACCGCTCGGAAAGGCACACAGGGAAGGCACTTCTCCCCCACAACAGAGCGCTGAGCGCAGACCCCACTCCACAAAGCGCCTCACGAAGGCTCTGGCCTCCCCCCCACGGCCAGCCCAGCCCCGAAGCTCGGCCACAGGCAATGGCAAGGAGAAGGGAGGCCGGCAGCCCAGCCCAGGGCTCACTCACGGAACTTGGACGTGGAGGCGTTGATGTTGATGGCGGCGGCGATGGCTCCGGGCCCCCCTTTGCCCGCAGCGCCCGCCGGGTCGCATCCCCTCAGCACGCCGTTGGCGTCGGGCTCCACGGGCAGCAGCGGTCCGGCCGAGGGCCCCGCGGGGCCGCGCAGGAAGCGGTCACCGAGAGGGGCGGCGGTGGCGGGGCCCAGCAGGTGCCGCCCGTAACCGCCGGCGCCCCAGTTGTTGTGGTTCTGGTCGTCCATCATGGCCTCGCAGCCGCCACCGCCGCCCTCCTCCTCCATGCTCTCCTCCTCCATGCCGTCGCCGGCCGCGCGGGACGGTGTCAGCGCCCGCCGCCCATGCCGCCCGCGCTCCGCCGCCGGGGCTCGCTCCGGGCACGGCCCGCGGCCGCCGGCACAGCCTCAGAGCCGCGGCGCGACACTTTGCGGCAGGCGGAAGGAGGCGCGGGGGGCCGCGGCGCGGGGCACGCTGGGAAGCGTAGTCCGGAGGAGCCGCGCGGTGATTGGGCCGCGGAGCGGAAGTGGGCGGTGCCGCACTCACGAGGCGCGCGGCACATGGCCGGGCGGAGCGGGCCGTGTGGGAGGGGCTGAGGGCGCCCGGGGTGCGGGGGGAGGGGAGGTTTCTACGTTGTGGGTTTTGCTGCTTGGAAAATGAATAAGAAATTGAAACGCACCACCTGCTGCCTCACTGTGCTGTTTGGTCAGTGAACCAGTGAACGGCAATGTGTGCCGTCTTTTTCCCGCATGGAGAAATTCACTGATGCGCTGTTGCCTCATGTCCACGCCAGGCGCTGTTCCGTCAGACTGCCCCTATGGGTGTTGGAGGGGTTGTCCCGCTCCCCACTGCACTGCTGTGGCCTCACCTCAAGTACTCAGTGCAGTTTTCGGTGCCACAGTGCAAAGAGGGCAGAAAACCGCTATAGAGTGCCCAAAGGAGGGTAGCAAAGATGGTGGAGGGTCTGGAGGGCAAAGAGGGGTGTGAGGAGCACTGAGCTCCCTGGGTCTGCTGGGCTCATGGCGGCCCATGGCTCCTCACATGGCACTCTGTGACAGTGACAGGGCCCGAGGGAACGGCGTGGAGCTGTGCCAGGGCAGGGGCAGCTGGGGGTTGGGGAAAGAGTCTGCCCCAAAGGGTGGTGGGCACGGCCTCAATGCTGGAGCCCAGGGAGCATTCAGGCAGTGTTCTCAAACACTGGGTTTGGGTTTGGCTGGATGTTGCAATATTCTGATAATCACGAAGAAACATAAATAAGGTTTGCATATCTCAGCTTCCAGAAAGATAACACGTTTGTGCACTCCACCTGCCGAGCAGCTCCCCTGTGCCTCCCACTCACTGCTTCCATGGCCCCCAGAGCAGCTCTCAGATTGTTTGCCAGCATTTAGGAACACTGTGACCTGAGAAGAAATCAGGAACTTATCAGTAGGGATTTATCTGTGCTTGATTCATTTCAGAAACTCTTACCTTAACATCTAAGAGCAGCCAAAAGAAAAAAAGAAAAAAAAAGTAAGAGAAATCCATCGTGTTATCACCTCTGTAGTTTACTGACCAGGTGGGGTCGTTCCTTTTCTTTGCAGCACTCTTTTAGAGTTATGTTTCCTTTCTAACCCCTTTCACAACATTCCCTGCATGGTGGCTGCACCCACTGCACTTCCTTGTGGCAGGAGTCCAAAGCAGCTCAAGAAACACTTGGCTGTGGCATTCTCTGTACAGTGTCCTCTGTTGCCTTGTGCAACAAGCTGTCTCATCTTACAAATCAAACAAGGAGCCCTTTCTTGCCTCCCATAAGGCAAATGAGAAGCTGAAACAGTCATCTGCAGCTCACGCTATTTAAACACATGACTGCGTGCCGATAAAGGCACTATCAAATATTTCATCATTAATGAAGCACTTGTTTCTGCATGCACTTCACAGACTTGCCCACACTGTTTCCTCTTTTCCTCGTCAGCATGTGGAAATCTGAATTATGTTGAAACACAGTCTTTGCAAAATAATATTTTGCAGTAGCACAGCTGTAATTATTTTCAGTATTAATTGGCAATTCCACGCGTGGTTCTGCCAAGAGCTTCTTGAATGTCCTCACATCTCCATAAAATCCTTGGAGACTTAAGACTTGCAATCAGTAGACTCTAGTGCTTCAGCCCACAAAGTAACATGCAGATGTCAGACCTGCAGCGGTGCTTTAGTTTCAGACTCTTGAATCATATTTAATTATCTAGACAAGTGTCACTGTTAAATCTTTGTAACTTTTTTTTTTTTTTTGACTGAGTGCTTTTGATAATCAGGTCACAGCCACAGGCTGTATTACAGTTTAAAAAGGAAGATCAAGGTTTCCTAACAGTATCCATAGAAAGCGTGAGTCATTAAAAAAATTAGTATTTTCTATGCAGAAATATGAAGAAATAAGGCTGCAAGGGAGCTTCTCCATCTAGGCTTTCAGAAGCAGGCTGTGATGTTTGTGCCTGCTGGCTGTTTAACTTTTGTGTAATTTCCATTTTATGCGGACAGTCACATCACTCAAGTGTGGATATTTTCTTCTTCCTCATATACTTATGTTTCTAAACACTACTGGGATGAGTAGGTATCCCTGAGCAGCTGTTTCTGCACTCTGTGAGAGCTGAGTGCATGGAGGCAGCAGGTGAGTGGTCTATGAAACTTACTGGTGAACAATATGCAGGTTGTTTTATTTCCTGCTAAACATGATGACATACATACAATCCTTATTTTAAAATAGACTAGCTTTTCCTTATTTCACCAGCACCCACCCCACTGAGGTCAGTAAGAAAGCTTTCAATGAGTTAAATAGAATTTCAATCAAGTCCTAAGGCAACATGTAAAGTGTCTCCCAGATTTATAGCTCTGGTCATAAACACCATATAAAAAGAGAAAATACTTCCAAGAAGCAAGCGTGTCCATTACTGCAATACTGCCTGTGGTGAGAGTGCATTTCTTTGTATACAGTCTGCAAATGTGGTCTGTCTCATTATATTAGAGTCTTTTAGTTGGCCACTGGCTAGAAAAAGAAATAGCTAATGAGATAAGTCCTTGGGAACTAAAGGCTGCGGATATGTTTTATCAGCAGCATTGATTTCACCAGGAAACTGACAAAACCATAGGAGACACAGTGTTTTGCATGCTGTTACCCTGGGTGCACATGCAAGACCTCAGAAGGATGATGTGCATGAGGGTGAATGGGAGTTTTGCATTAGGTTTATGTGCATACCTGCCTCTGTCCTTTAGCAAGTAAAACTGTGCTCTTCCTCTCCAACCATGCAATGAGAACAGGACCCAGAATTGCATGAAGCTCCTTATAACACAGATATGCTTTCCAGCCAGCTCCCTTTTCTCTGCCCACCCACCAGCGTCAGCAGCTCTTCAGGAGTACTGTGGCCATGGCACTATAACCACAGAGATTTTTCCATCTTCTCCACTAGTGGTCACTTTCCCTGCATTATGTGCTTGGTGGCAGAGCTCTACACTCACTGAGGGGCCTCCATCCCACCAGCCCCTGCCCTTTTGCCCAGGAGCTCCATCACACCTCAGAGTTTGTGCCTCAGCCCTCGCCTGTGCTGTGCTGTATGTGACATTACCTCCCACTGCCAGCTCCTTGTGTGTTACTTTCTCTCTTCTTCAAAACCTCTTAGAATTAATTCTCAGTCTGCATCACTCAGTTCCACGATGTGAGGGGGACTCCAGAATTGTCCTGGAAAAAAGACAGAATAGAGACTGAAGGAAGATAAAAGGATGGATGGCAGATGTGTAATTTTATGGCATGTGTTACAGCACTGATACAAAGCACAGTTTTTGAGCATAATCACATTGAAAGCATTTTTGTGGCATGTGATATGAGCTAATCCTTCTAACCATGGGTATGGCCAGACTATTTCATAAAGCAATATCAAAATAATGCTTATTCAGTCGATCATTTTTCAAGGCTTTAGTCAGTCAGTGCCATGGGTCTGGACCACACTCCAAGCAATAGAAAAGACTCTGTTCAGCTTTTTACAAAACCAACTGCCCACCTCTTGAACACAGCAATAAACCCAGAGTGGGAGACACTGTGCTCAAATAATGTGGAGACAATTCGTGCCACCAGGGAAGGCTCCAAGCGTGTAAAAGGTCCTGGCACAGCTCAGGGCACAAGGAAGGAACCAGGCACGGCCCTTGGCCGACCGCTCAGGGGCAGGGAGTAGTGAAGCTCTTCGCTAATGCCTCACTCAGAGCTGCAGCACGCCTTATAAGTGTGTGCAATTAGACAAAAACAAGGCTTCGGCAGTATGTGAAGCATCCATTGCAGCTAATAGCATGCTGGCAGTTCAGGCTTATTCAGATGTTTCATGACGGCACCAATTTAGAACCACTCATTCAGTCAGGGGCTCTGGGTCATTCCACTGAGAGCTCCCAGGATAGCACCTGTCCACCCAGAAATGGGCTTAGGCTGCAACATGGCATGGTGCAACACGGCAGAAGTCTGCAGGTCAGTTCAGTGAGGTATTAATGTCAGCATACTCCCCTGGGGCTGGCAGGGCTGTGCAGGTCATTACCCACACACACTCACAGGCTATCATTTGTCAATAAGCACAACAGCCTCAGTCTTATTAATGCAAAAAGAAGAAACAAAGCAGCATGTACATTTTCTGCTGTTTCATCATGTTTTCCCATTTGAGTTGCTCCATTATCTCCCAGTAATCTTCTGCCATCCTACGCGTGTGTGCAGCCCATTGTGAGCTCTCTGAAAGCACAGCATTTAGCACATGAGTGCTGCTGGACTGAAAGCAAAGGGAAACTCGAGCCTTCTCAGAGCAGATTTGTTCACTGTGTCAGTAAGCAGTTTGTTTCTTTCTCACAACGTATTCAGGGAATATGCAGAAATCTGTGAAAACTGCCATACCAGCAAAATAAATCACAATAACAGATTGCATCAGGTAATGTTTTCTAAGAATCTAACAATGGCTGTTTGCTATGATTTAGTTGTGCTTTAAATCTTTGATCCAGGTTATTTTCCATTCTATAGAGTGAAAACTCCTTCCTCATGGACTGTCCCCAGGTGCGTGTAACAGCATCAGTGTGCTGCTACCAAGGACATCAGTGTCACAGCAGACTCTGGTTTGACATTTTTTTCCCAAAATAATAATTAAAAAACAAGCAGTATAAGGCCTATGGGCAGCTCATCCTGCAAAACTCATCCTGTCATTCGCCTAGAGGTGGAGCCAGTCATCTGCAGGGCTCATACACAGAGGAGTGACGTTTTCTGAGCAAGAAAACAGGAAAAATGAAAGCATCTCAGTCAGATATCTGCTTGAATAATGGCTGTACGATGCCTTTGCAATAGCTACAGGAGATTTTTTGGGAAGGAGACTAGGGTTGGAGTGGGTAAAGAAGAATCCTTGCACAAACAAAGCCAATGTATGAAGAGGAGTACCAACTCCGTTACAGACTAATGCTTTCCATACAGAGCTCTCCTGATGATAGTCCTGCAAAATGCCATGAGCAGCATGTCTCTTGCTGTTTCAAAAACAGGTCTTAGGGCATTTTGATCAGGTAGTAGGAAAGCTATCTGTATCACATCTTTTACTTGTTTTCACATCCAAGACTTTCTGAAAAACAATCTGGGCACCACATATCCAGCTGGCAGAGCCACCAGGATGCAGCAGCAGTAGGACTGGCACCTATCTTTGTTTTGTGTTAGATAGTGGCTATTAACTTCTCTGTTCCTGGTATTTTCTCTGGAAACTGAAAAACAGTATCCATGGTTCCCCCTGCTGGAAAATAATGCACGCATTCAGTGTGTCTGATTTAAACTGGATTGCTTTCTGTAGCTGTAAGAAGACAGGAAAGGCAGGTCCATTAAATTTTTTTTCTGATGGTGTGCTGGGAAGGCATTTATGGCAGTCTGTGGTTATCATAGTGATTCCCTGGTTTCTTGTTCTGCTTTTGACTCAGTATTCCGTGGAGGCTCTCCTCACATTCTGTGGGATCTGCTGCCACTTCCCACTTTCCATTCTGCATTGGTCAGGTTCACAAGTCAGCAGTTGCTCTGATTGCTTCCAAAATCTCAAACTGGGAAATAGTACAGGGTGAAAGGGATAATACAAATGTAGGAAGTTTTAAAGGCAAACTTAGAAATAAGAAATGTGAGAAATTATAGTGTTATTAGCCAAGAAACAAAGGCATCAGCCCCTTGCCCTCATGATTACTGTAATTACCAGAGCTGCAAGTGGTCCTATCTTAATCAGACTTCACAGTCAGTGCTCGAGATTCATATTCCCCGATCAGTCCCCAGCTTTGGCATCACTTGCCACTGAAAATCTTGTCCTGCTTGTTGTTTGTTTTTTTTCTACCTACTTCTTCACCTATCTCTCCTCTTCAGCCCTGTTCTATTTGTGTCCTTGGCTTCACTTTCTCTTTTTCAGAAGGGACATTACCAATACAGAACCCAGGTTCTGTTTCAGTCCTAGGCTTAAATTTCTCTCCTCCTGCCTTCCTTGTGGCAGCAACACCATCTCAATACAGCATACTATGTATTCAACTTCAAAGATAACTTCTAATTTCTCTCCCAGATCACCAACTTACCTCCAGCCCTTGCCTATTTTTTTGGCACAGACCCACCTACCTCCCCCCAGGTACTGCCCTGCTTAGGCTCAACATCCCATATTCTGGCATTCTTGGGGATGGAGGAGCAGTTTGGCAAAGCGTCTCTCAGCCACCTGAAGATCCAGCTCTCCTGTTAGATTCTTTCCCCTTTCCTCATTACAGTGACATCTTTTGTTCACATTCTCTCTTCAAATGCAGTCATGTTCTCCTCTTATCCATCAAGCCAACCATGTTATTAAACCATGTCAACTCCACTTGACTTTCTTTCTGGATCTCCTTCTCCAGCACATCAAACAGAACCTTCACTGTCAAGGTTCTTTAGGATCTAATTCTCATCTTCCATTAATTATAAAGAAAGCAACACTGTCCTTCATTCTGCTCATGGTAAAAGCCCTTATCTCTCTCTTAAAACACTGAGGCAGGCACCTCTATGCTTTTTCCCATGCAGCGATATCTGTAAATCTGTCCTCATTATCCTCAAAATTCTCCTTTGACATTATGTCAATAAAACCCTTAAGTGCTGGGCTGTGAGTGTATTGGAACCATGTGACAAACAGTGCCTAATGATTCTTTGCCTCCCTGTCTGCTTCTGTCCATTCATTAGCTCCTGTTTGATAGCGAGAGCTCAGGCTGCGGAGGACAGACACTGCCTTTCTCTTTCACAGTCCCTACCACCATGGGGTCTTGATCCATGGCCAGCTGCTGTGTTACAAGAGTGAGGAAATAAATTGATCCATGGTCTTATTTCATCAAAACTATGCTTCACAATTCATCCTAATGGATAACATAGTTGTCCCAATAAGCCAGCAAAAGCTTTATTGAAGTCTAATTCTGATTTCATGTCAGAATGAACATGGAGTCCTGATGGCACATAAAGAGAACAGTGATAAAACCATGGAAAAGCATTGCTGAGAAATACAGTATGTAAAGTATTTTTAATTCTGACCTTCACTTTGGTCAAGTATTCATCTCTAACCTCTGATAGACCTCTCCAGGCAATGAGAGTAGAAGAATAACACTTTTATACAATTCCTAAAATGCCAGCACCTTGAAGTCAAACCAAAATTAAGACTCAATACTCTCTCCTATTGATACACTAAAAGGAAAAGAGGTTTTCTGTCAGATAACAACTTCTAAGTCATATTTCTTTGCTAGGGCAACTCCTGCTGGTAGAACAATAGTGGCAGTAGGGCTATCATAGTACTCCTGATGCTTTACATAGCAACTCATCAGGTTTTATGTATGCCCAAGCCTAGAACAAGGGGTTTCAGTTTTAAACAGCTCAGTTCATCACTAGTGCTATTTCTTTGATATATACCAGTTAAAGATGTTACTCAACATCAAAGTCAAAAGGAAAATAAAGTGAATGGAAAGCAATGCAGGAGCAAATAGAAACAAAATAAACTTGATTTACAGTGAATAATAGGGCACAGGAAAAAAAAAATCACTCCTTATGTGTGTCATTAATGTGGCTTCAGGCATGAGAAAACACTACAGAACTTGCTGCTGCAGCTTATAATTAAGGAAAGCTCAAGGACTGCTTCCTACTGCAGCAAGGAACCTCTGCTGGACATCACTTTCATTCAGCTTTCATCCACACTTCTCTGCTGAGGCATTATGAGAATGAGCGTGCTGTAAGTGAGGTTTTATGTGCTGCTTTACTAAAGAAGCTGACTTCTACACAAAAACAAATAAATGAATCTCTATGGAGGAACTGGTTAGATTATACAAATAAAATTCTATAGTCAGTAAGCTGTTACTTAAAAGGAAAAAAGGCAGCAAGGAGTCTATCAAGTGGGACAGCATCACAGGCAGGAAATGACTCCGAGCTCCCCTTAAAGATTTATTTTTTAAGTGAAAGAGGTGAAGAAAAGCCTGTGAGGCAAAAGTAAGGGGAATTAGGTCAGCTTCTGGAGTCATTCTTCAGGATAAATGTAGCACATCTTCAGCTAATACAGTTCCAAAATCATTTGAAGTGATTGTTTTCAAGTCAATCTCCCACCCCCACTTTTTTTTTTTTCCTCCTGGGGCAGAAATAGCCCCTTGTTATTTACCCTCTGCATCAGAGCTTTGCAGCAGCTACCCCCTCTGAGCCACTGAGCTCAGCTTGCTGCATCTGTTTTCAATGTACACACCAGGACCATGTTTTCTCTATTGCATTCACCTGTCAAATGCTGTTTAAGAGAACAGGCTTCAGACAATGCTAAGAAATGCTGCATCTAATCCACAGGGCTGTTCTGTACTTATAATTCAGTGTGTTCATGAGCAGTCATGAAACACATTTCAACAAACCAATGCTGCTAATCTGTATTTATGAGTTGGATATCAGAAAGTAGTTGGCTGCTAAGATTTTAATTTCAAATAAACTGTTCCCATGGTCCCAAACATGCCAAATTTCTGACAAAAAATAAAATGGTGAAACCTCCCTGCTCTTTTTTCCAAATGCTGAGTACTCTGACCTCCCTGGGAAACTTGCCTTGAAGGAATGTGCCCCCAGATCCATCCCCAGTCCCTGCACAGTGTGAACTCCCTCCATATTGGCAGTGAGGCTAAGGAACAACTGATCCAGGTACCACAACCTCTGTCCCTCTCCACCTCGACCTTGGTGCTCTGCTGCCACTGGGAACAGAACCCGGGGCATGAATCAAAAGAGAGGCATTTGTGACAGGTGCCTCAGGAGCAGGATTGGGCTGTGGCTAATACACCATGGAGGTAGCACCCTTCCTTTTATAAAAGCTCTTGACAAGATCCCTGGGCACCTGGGCTGCTACGCACAAGTTGTTCCTCCTGTGATGCTTGCCAGAAAATCTCTTTGGCTTTTTCCATTTCCCAGATGAAGCTTAGCCTGATGCAAGCAGAACGGTGGTGCTGAAGGGACCACCCCATATTTGCCGTTTGTTATCTGCTCTGTCTGGAAACCCAGGACCAGATCCCTCCTGAGCCAGGCTCTCGAGAAGGCAGTGATCTAGCAACAAACATCCACCCTGTCCCGTGTCCTGAGCAGCTGCTGGGCAGGACAAAAAGAATAACCCAGGTGACTGGAGAGCTCTCTGTGTTATTTATCTACTTCCACACCCTCACCATTCTGAAGCAGCAGATTCTTGGTTCCTTTATGAACGCCTGCACTGAGACTGGAGTCAATGGCAATTGCATACAGTAGTTTGTGTCCCTTTATGTCATATCTGCATCTTCGTCTTTAAAAAGTAGAAAGAGCAGCCAGTCCAATCTGGAATTCAACAGGCTTCACATTGAAAAGGGGAGAATTCCCTTGAAGAGGTGTGTATTCAGCCTCAGCTTTGTTCAGCACCACCTTCTGAATAGCAGGCATCACATTTGAAAAGTGTGTTCCTTTGAGCAGCTCCTGAATAAGAAGAACTATAGGAGACTGCTGCACGCTTATACAAAGGAAGAATATGCTCTTCTCCACTTACTGATCACATACTCGAAGAGCACAGAATTCACCTCCTGCAGGTGCCAGGCTCTGAGAACAAAACAGCATGTAAAAAGAATAGATGGGTATTCTGGTAACTATGGAGGGGCTAAAAAATTGTTTTTTTTCTAGGTCACTGAAAACAGGCAACACACAGGAAATGTTTTCTGTTTCATTCCCCTCCCCTCCCTACTCCCCCCAGAGCGTGGATCGTTTTATGCTGTGATTCATTGAAAGCTTCTCCTTCCTTGCTGAATACTGAAAGAGAATGTAATTACTTTTTCCATATACCAGTGATGATGAAAGAGTCCAATATATATTTTTTACATAAACGTAAAAGCATTTTTACCAAAAAAAAAAAAAAGCAATATGCCATTCACTGAAATTACTCCTGTGTGAAGCCTGGGAGTTTCTGGTGTAAGTGACATCTTCTCAGAGCACGTACTGAAAGGAAGACAGATAAACAGAAATTGTCTCCTCGTACTTCTATGCAACACAGCAAACCCAGCTTTGCAGTTTAACAAAATCTGCCTTCTGTTTTCCCATAGGAGCTGCAGTTTTGTTGAAACACAGATTGTATGTACATATATGTAGAAATAATAATATATACACATATATATATAGATTACATATGTATTAATAAAAATGTATTGTCTGTTAGTCCAACTGTGATGATATCAGTACAACAGTTCCTTCTGAAATACGCGTTTATATCTCTTCACACTTTGTATAGATTTTAAAAATACGTGGCTAAATGTACCATTTACTACACCACTACAGTCAACAAATAGAAGGAGGCTAGATTGAAGAGAGATTGTTTAACAGCTAATGTTTGTAATCAGGGGCTGTGCCCAGTGCAGGGAGCAGTGGACTCTCAGTTACAAGGATCCTCTCTCAGTTTATCAATGGGTGATGCATTCTGACTCTCAACAGAGTGGTCCTTTCCAGCTCTGAGGACTTCTAGAAGAGCTCCCTGCTGACAGCATGCTCTCCCCACCACTGTCTGGCATCCATCAGCATCAGTCCTGCTAACCCCCCAGGGCATTCATTTCGGCAGACTTTGCATCCCATGAAATCCCAGAGCTCTCATGCAGCTAAAGTAATGGTATGCCCTCAGTCAACAGCAATTTGTTCACTGTCGGTTCACTCCCCGTGAGAAAGGCATCACCCAGCAGCACAGCCCAACACACATCACACAGGGGTGCACAGCTGGGAGATAAGAGTGATAGAAGTGAACTAGCACTTGTAAAAACAAGTGTTCACCAAACACTTACAGAGCCAGAGACATCCCTTCAGCTGGGATACACCTAGCTGTACAGCAAATGCAGCACATCAATTGCTGATGTTATCGAAGGAAATAACATTTCCAGTCGCATAGGAAATATGTCAGCAAAACAAATGGATTCAAATAAACAGCAGCAGAAGACACATAGAAATATTGATTCATGGCTTTTTATTCTCTGTCCTTTTCAAATGGTCCCTTACCAGCACTCAAACTGCTGTGATAAACACCTTCTCTTCCTGTATTCTTGACTACTGAAAATAAACTTTGTGTGATTTTCTGAGCAGGGAGAAATAAGGAGAGAGACCAAGAGTGCTATACTTCTTGATGATCAAGGTTTTGAGCATTAGCCATTTTGACCAGCTGCATCAGCCCATGCTTTGCAGTTCTCTAATTTTCAGCAGTAGAAAGGCATCCAAAGAAAGATCAAAACGATAAAGAGAGCTAAGGAAGAAACAGGAAAAATCCCTCCCATTCAGACAGGTCACTTATTCAAGTCCAACATAAACCAAACATGAAAATTGGTTACCTGTAGACTTGGAGAAGAGATGAGAGGTCACCCGACTGAGTTTGTGTGATGGACAGCCCCGTCACAAAACCAATTATTATCACTACTCGCAAAGGGCAATACAAGGTTGTAGCTGTGGTTAATTCATTCAAACACTTCTTTAAAAAAAGTGTTCTCCTAATTTTTGGAGTCAACTCCACTTCCACAAGTTCATTAGTGCCACCTAACAATGCAAGCACAGACAAGATGTGCAAATGTTTTTTCTGTTAGTGAATGATCATTTTAGGGCTTTGTTGGTATGAACATTGGTGTAATCTGTGAATAAAGGTTTTATTATATTGGGGAAAAACAGATATTCAAGCCCACACCATGGAGCAGTAAAAGAGAGAAGCCGAATTTGTTTATCCCCTGTTCTTAGCCATCCACAGGCTGATTTAGTAACAAGTTTTTTAATCACAGATTTCATTTGTGGGCATACAGATTGCTTTTTGTGGAAGCTCTTCCTACAAATTGCAAGTGTGGGAGGACTGTAAGAGCCTGGACAGCCACACTGGAGCCCAGGGCTCATCTGAGAGGCTGCAAAGGAAACTTCAGCTTCTCCAGGGGACCTCTCACAGCACTTCAGCTCCTTATATTACCAACAGAGAAATAAGTTGGATACTCAAGAAAACTAACTTGTAAGCACTCTCCCATGTACAAAAATATATCATCTGAAAATTCTTATGTAACTCTAAATATTGTTTCTCTCTGCAAATAAGCAATAGAACTTCCCACAGAAGCATTTAAATTGCATCTCTTCTCATGACACTTTATTTAGTGTCCTGGTTTGCCGTTTGTACAGAAATGAGATTATGCCATCTAGCTCATCAGCCAGTGCAGTGGGAACCCTTAACCCAGCTCACTTGGCAAAAAGAATGTTGGTTCCAGAGTACAGGCACAGTCAGCGCTGGAGGACATGAAAGCTGAGCATCCCTCCAAGCAAGTGGACCCATCCCATACCCTAATCTTCCTCAGTTAATTCTCTTATTAACAAACCTCATCTCACGATCTACCTCAGCCACAGGTGCCCTCAGGTACTTTTCAAATTAACCACCCCAGCTGATTTCCAGGGCTGTACCTGGGAAGTGCAGCATTACTAAGCTCAAAAGGAACCCACATGAGCAAGGTGTAGGTGCTGAAGGCATATTCAGGAAGGAATTCCTGCAGACTGATGGTGATTTTGCCTTAGGACAGGCTGACAGCTCTCTCCCACTGTCACTTCATGTAGACACGTCTCAGGACTGTGCAGTCTCCATGCAGGACAAAGGGGACACCTGAAGGAGTTGCCTGGCACGTGCCTAAGTTTGTTTTCCAGCTTAGGGACTGTCCCCTTAACTGTCACCTTGCCTTGGGGGAAGGTGATGCAATCTCCATGAGGAAGGCTTCAGAACCTTGAGACAGCTCAGAGCCCACTCCATCCTTTCTGGTCTAATATTTGATGATGAACATGCTAGCTGTGATTTATTCACTTCTCCAATTGAAGGCCTAGAGGGCTTTTAGCAGAAGAGAAAAAAGAGAGGATCTAAGTCACACTCCCTTTGTCTAAGTCAGCCTGAAAGCCCTGCCAGGGCTTTTGTGCTTCTGAGGCAAAGTTGACCCAGCTCCAAAGAAATGTCCAGCCTGCCCAGGCTGCATGGTGGAGAGGCACCAGCACATCCTGCCACAGGCAGGATAAATGCATGCACATATAAATACGAGCAAGGTTCAGATCTCCAGAAGCTTCTTCGTTTACAGAGGAGCCCACGCACTGACCAGCTTTTCAAGAAGAAACCAACAATACCTGCAGCCTTCTATTTTTGGTGCTTACTTTTGGGTGCTGCCACAGGCTGCCCAGAGGAGCTGTGGATACCCCATCCCTGGAGGTGCTCAAGGTGAGGTTGGATGGACCCTGGGCAGCTGATCTGGTGGAAAGCGCTCAACCTATGGTGGGGGTTGGAACTGGATGATCTTTAAGTTTCCTTCCAACCTAAACCATTCTGATTCTATGATTTAGGCCTGAAAACATCACAGCTGACTCCTTAACTGTCATTTACTATAGCACACACCTTTTCCCTCTCCCAGCTCTGTCCCATTCTTTCTCACAGGGGTGAAGCTGGAAGGTAGAAGAATTTGCTGCTGCTGCTCCCCATTCCAGAACCTTGTGCAGTCTGCACTGGGGTTGGGGCAGCTGAGGATGCTCTTGCTTGTTCCCCTGCAGCAAGACCTCATACCAGGTATCCAGGAGAATTAAATCTAATCTACAGCTCCACATGGCTTTTACACAGTGCCAGTGCACAACAACAAGGCAAAAATAACAACTATGTCTGTCACCTCTGCAACAGCAGGCAGCTTTTCAGTCCAAGTTTCCTGTGTAGTCATTTATAGCAGCACAGAGCAGGTGGAAATCATTGCCATTCAGATCTGGCAGTGCTTTACACCCACTCTGAGTCACTGAAAATCACTATAAAGAGGTGCAGTGTAGGAGAGCCAAATATACAGCACAAACAGTCTCCTTAAGACAAACATTTGGGACCAGCTAGATTCCGTGCTCACTGTTGCATACCTTCAAATAAATTCAGTCTGACTGGGTAATGTAATTGGGATGCTCTGGAGCACTGACAGAGCAGAGGGACTGGTTACCACTAACAGGTACCCATCTGCAGCAGGGAGCTTGTAGCAGGTGCATCTCCTGTCTCCAGCCTGTACATCACTTCTCAGGCCAGCTCACCTCTTGCAGCTTTTCTCCATCTCTGGCTAGCAAGAGGGGCAAATTCACTCTTCTTGCTCCCAACAAATTTGCATCTGCCATTCGGAATCTGTGTTTTCTTATCATGGTGCTCACAAAGTGACAGCAATAATTAATCTTACTGCATACAGAGCCGATTGATATCAAGTAGAATTAAACTACTGTAATCAAGTTAGGCAGTTGCAGATGTGTGAAGTGCTACAGTTCATCAAATTCTGCAGGCACACAATTTGATTCTGCATAATGAGAAAAAACAATACCATCAAGATAGCCAGTACGATGCAGTATTTCATGAAGGCCTTTTTTTAGCTCTTAAAAAGTGCCACACTTGCTGGCTGTATGAAAGCACCATGCCACATTAAAACCTGGCACATCAGAATTGTCAAAGCAGGCTACACACTGGATGTGTGCTGTGCAAGTCTACATGTGCACACACAGCCTGACTGTGAGATACCCAAACTCAGAGCTGAAGGGCTCCTTAACCATGGTAGTGGGAGCACAGATCTACAAAGGTGTGAAAAGATGCAGCTAAGGGAGAAATTGAAATAGAAGCAAGGGCAGTCTCTGTCAAATGCTTTCAGTGACCAGTGTCGGCTGCCATCACCATAAGAGGAGGGAAAACCACAACATGAATATCTGGTTCAATGAAGCCAACCTGAAGTCTGTGGCAGAGCATGTGATGTGACATTTTTCTCTGGGTTTTTCTTTCACACTGGATTATATCGTTGTCTCCCTGATTCATGGTTCTTCTTGAGCTGAAGAAAACAAGGTTTTGGCTCTAGGAACAGCAGGTAGGGAGCCACAGGACTGTCTGAACTGACACACAGGATGGCTGCTGCAGAAACATCTGCAACACCTCCCAGTTCGGAAACAGGCATCCTCCACCATCTCACCTCCCTCTAGCTCTCTGTGCTCCTATCTTTCCTCCAGTAGTGGCCCTCACATTGTTCCCCCACATTTTTGAGCTGCTTTAATGCACTAAGCAGGCAGATACCTAATCTGGGAAAGACAAATAAGTGACAAATTTCCTGTGCAAGAGCCAGCGTACATGGCAGCATCTACTGCATGTGCCTCTGCCTCTGAGAGCAACACACCAGTGCTGAAAGAGACCTTCTAAGTTGCTAGAACTCACTCCAGCTATCAGAAGTAGCTGTTCCGTGTAAAATTGCTCATAAATTGATCAGACTCTATCCTTGAACGAATTAAGTCTGTTTCATCTGTTGCAAAGCCTTCCTTATCTAATGTCTAAAAGCCCTCTGTCAGTTTACAGCCTCTGTTCATTTTGCAGCTGGTTCATACTCATTTGCTCTGTTTACCTCCTATCAATCCCATTGACCGACTCCTTGACCTCATATTATTTAGTGTTTCATTGTACTCCTTCATGTTTCAGCACTAACAAAAGGACGTGCAAGCACAGTAGAACACATTCGGAGCAGCAGGAAGAATCATAGAGGTTTAAACAATTCTAAGGGGATGGGGCAGATGTAGGTAATAGCTTACAGCTGAATCTTGCAGCTTTCTACATAATAAATAACTAAAGAGGCAGTAGAAAAATGGTCCTATCAAGTTGAAATGAGACATGATTCTCCATGCTGCACACAAACAGAACAGCATTACTAACCTCATAGAAAGGCCACTTCTGTGTTAGATCAGTACTGAAGTGCTGCGGTTTGGCAAATAAAACCAGGGAGTTGTCCTTGGAGAAGAAGGGAGATTTGAGGAAAAGATATATAATTGGTGGAAAGAGCCAAGAGGGCACGTTTGCTGTTCTTGGAATCTTGGAACTCACCAGGCAAACCTTGTAAATAATGGATAAAGATATGTTCCCTCTGCTCTGCAGGGGGAAGATGAACATGAAGAGTTTATGTCTTGTCTCTAAGAAAGTAAGAGCTGCTTTAGTGTTTGTCACTATGGATCTTCAAGAAGGCAGACCAAGGTTCAGGCACTGGGTGATACATGGGTTGGAGCCGTTCACAAACATCCTGGGGCATAGAGGACAGCAAGGTCAGTTGACAAAGAATGCTTCTTCTTTTCACTGATTTTCTCTGGCTTACTGGAAGGTAAATTTTCATTCCTGCTTCTCTCTCTCCAATTAATAGCAACCTCCTTCCAAAGATCATCAGACTGAACAGTACACAAAAGCAAGTAAAAGAGGGATAAAGCTCTTAAAATAGAGAAGTTTAATTCTCATGAAGCATTCAAGGCTGGCTTTCTTGGCTTCAGCACATTCGTTTGTAACATCTCCTCCTTCAATAACCAAGAATTAAAGTTTCCAAAGTCTTTCGTGGAAAAGCTCCTAAAATATGATATGTAATGGCCTCTAAGAGAGAACAAATTGAACAGAGGCAATGGAAAACATCTTCTCAGTCAACAAACATAGAAGTAACTTAACAGAGAACAATTTCAGGGCTGGCTAAGCTTTCTGCTGCTAACATTAGAGTTTAACTAATTGATACAGAACAAGAAAATAGACCATTAAATGTTATAAAATATTCCAGCTCGTCTGAGAGCAAGCACAAAAGCCTCATATACAGTTGTATCATTTTTTCTAAGCTAAAAGCAAACAAAAATGCTGTAATTAATTCCATGAGTCTGTATGGGGAGGTGGCAGGGACTTCGCCTTTGTGGCATTTAAATATCTACAGATCTCTAAAATGGCTTTTAATAAATTCTTGTGAACAAGTTCAACCATTTGCCCTTCTTTGTTTAAAAGAAGTCTGCTCTACTAGATGGGGAAATCAGAGCCTGAAGGTCCAACAGACATGGCAGAATTGGCTACATATCTTGGGGGTGAGCAAACGAGGCAGGGAATATTTGTACCAAAGCAAAGGGCAGACTTGGTCAACTGAACTAGTTCTCAACTTCCAGTGTTTACACTGGAAAACATAGTGTTTTTTTGTTGAGTTTGTTGTTTTGTTTCCTGGTAAAAACATGCCAGGCCGTTCACTTTCACATTCTCAGAACAACATATTTTGTTCCATGTCAAAGAAATGTTTCAGACAGCACAGTCTTTTTTTTGTCTTTCTTTATCTTACACTTCCATGGGAAGAAAAATGTTGGAGGGGCTGGAATCAACCCACAAGCATTTCCCTCACACATTCTAGTTTAGTCAGCAGACCAAAAAAATAAATTCTTCACCCCTTTCTAATCTGCAGGGTTACTAAATGTGAAACACATTCTTTTACAGTAAGTCACTCCTAATAAAAGGCATGAAACTCAGTGGGCAAATGTCTTTAGTGTAGATCTAGACACACAAATTGAAACTGAACTAGTATCCAGCAGCCTTCTTTTCCCCACAGAAGATTGATATTGAGAAGGAATGATTTCCTAGAAGCTAATGCATGTGTGGATTTAATTGTTCAATAGGTTTTGTGGTGGCTGTGCTGCCCATTCAGAACAAATTACATTTTACTCTAATGTTTTCTGTTTCTTGGACACACTTTGGTTAAACATTTTGTTAATCACCTCTATTTTCAAGTTGCTTCAATCAATAGAAAGATAGCAAAATGAATGTCTCTGCTCTCAATGTTCAATTTTCTTCCACACTTCTCTTCACAGAGGGGGCATTTACCTTCATGTAGAGATAAAGACAGCAGTATGAGCAGGTTTCTTGTGCGCCGACCACACTGGGAAGTGAGCAAATGCTCAGGGGATGGAGATGCAGCAACAAAAGTCCCAGCCCCTCTGCCTCCTCAGCAGTGCTCAGACTCAGCTCTCCCTTATTCTATCCTATCCCTGGACTTGCCTATAGGGCCTCACCGCAGCTGTAGGACAACAGAGCTTTCTTTACCCACAGGCATACCTACACTCAGAATGGAGCTGGAGCTGTAACTCCATCACACAGCTTTGTCACAGCTGTCCCTGGTTTAGGAAAAAGAGTTGCGAAACTCCTCTTCCATTTTGAGCTAACCATGGAGCAGTGTGTTAATTTTCTGGGTCAGCGTCCTAGGATTTTCCTTTTCCTAGCATGCTGTTCAGCACTCTGCACTCTTTGACATCACATACAACTTCTATAGCAGGAGAGTGCTTAATCCTCTCTGAAGTAATTTCTTTCTTCTTTTATGACTAGAGTCCTGGACAGGGTGTTACGCTTCAGCCCCAGTGCTATATTTAACTCAGCCATCTTATTCATTCTTCATCTCTGCTACAGCTTGGCTAGAAGGAAGGAATTGGAGTCATGAATAAAATACCAGGAAGAAAGTCAAAATGTTCAACATACTTTTAAGCAAGTCGCGGCACCTTGAAAAAGGACTGCAATGTTCTTTGTTCTACTTAAGAAGGATCTCCACACAGCTTAAGGCTCGGGGTGAAATGTAAAAGAGCTAAAAGGATGCAATCATAAGAAGTAGGACAGAATTTGAAACAATGATCAGATAGACATAATACTGCTCCAGTCACAGGGATGCCCTCAGCCTCCTGCACAATGCTGAGGGTCTGCAAAGCAAGTGACAGCACTTGCGAGAGACTGATGTGGCTCCCAGGGGATCTGTGGCTCAAGAAGTTGCCCAGAAAACTTTGACCAACAGTGTGCTCAAACAAAAGTGGTTCAACACGGCATTTTGTCACCACTTTCAAAGTAAAAATGTGTATATTTAGATTTCACCACACTGCATATAACTCCATGTTCTTGGTGTTAATTCTGACAGTCTTCTCAAGAGACTCATTTTTTATATCCATAGGATGCAGCCACAACACGGTGAAGAGGAAGAAAGTGAATTAGGGCTGCCTTGTTCTAATGCTGGTCATACATTTGCCCTGACCCATCTTAAGCATCTCTACAGTTTATTTTATACTGCTTTGTTCATCTTCAGCAGTCTATTTTCCTAAGGCATGTTGTCCTAGCAGTGGGGGGAAAGAAGACAGCTTTTGACAGATATCTGTGCCTAAAATGAGACATATGCAAAGGAACGTGAATGTAAATAGCGTAATTTTCAGAAGGATGGTGGATCAAAATAATTTGTAATGACCTGAGGACAAAATTTGCTAATTCTGCCTCTCTTCAGTTTTCCTAAAGATAACACATTATTTTCTATTTAGCCTGAACTCTTACAATTGAGAACCTCCAGGTTTTAGCCTTCAAAATGTTAGCATGAGTGACAACCCACAGAGCAGACACCTGCACACACACATGCTACAACACAAATGTTCCCATGTCTACATTTGCAAAAGTGTAATGTGCTGAAAAAGTTCATCAGCAGTGACAATTTTTAAACAACTTCCATCTGCTCATGGTGACAGCAAAAACTCATGCAAATCTGCTTCATGTTCCCAGCAATAGAAGGGACTAGTGTACACATTGGCAGCAAAGGATAAATTTCACATTTGGCTTTGACACCTCAAACCCAGCAAACTTAAAACCCACCCACACAGGCACAGCACGCACATTAACAGTGTTTCTCCCCTCAGTGTACCAAACAAGAACTGCTTTTATCCTGATTCCAGATCCCTTTGGACTGTTCCCCAATTCTGGAATTGATGCCAAAGCCACAGATTAGAAAAAAGCACCGATTTATTTGCTTACTGGCCAGTTAAAGGAAGAACAAATTCCTTTTGCATTTTACACTTCAGGTTGGTCTGCCAAATGAACCAGGAAAGAGATGAGCAAGGAGAAACTGAAGCCTTTAGCCTGTGACATCGTGCTCCCAGCAGGAATTTCTGTCACGGACAGATGCTCCCTATCCCCAAGCCCTATTAATGGCCGTGCTTCCAGCCCCAGCAGAAACATTGCTTCCCTGCATCCTGGGCTGCAGATTGGCCTGGAGGGAGATGCCAGCAGCCACCATCCCATTTCCAGCACCCCGTGATAAATAAGGGAGGTGTGGGAAGGCCAGTTGCTTTGCACAGCCGGCCAGGAGGCTGGAGGAAGGCCAACCTCCTCATTGTTCTGTGGGGCTGCTCACAAAGACTCTTTTTTTCATTGTTTTGTGTCTTTTT
This sequence comes from Odontophorus gujanensis, assembly GCA_013399175.1. Taxonomy (NCBI): domain Eukaryota; kingdom Metazoa; phylum Chordata; class Aves; order Galliformes; family Odontophoridae; genus Odontophorus; species Odontophorus gujanensis. The sequence continues at coordinate 310,388 of VXAB01002871.1, read as the reverse complement.
TGTTCCACCAGACCCACTCTAAATAGGCATTTCCTTTGCTATTAATGAAATCTGCTTCAATTTCAAAAGTTCTGTTTGCAGGATGTAATCTCAGTCCCAGTCCAATTTAAATATCTGTTGTTTTGGTGCTGGACTTCTGGACACCATCCCTCCAGCTCAATGCCAAAAACATAACGGAGAAAATTTCACCCACCGTTAGAAGCCATCTGGTTATGCTGCTCTGAAAAGTGAGACAGATAAGGAGCTGTATGATACCCATGTAAGGCAATTTGCTGGCCTGTTTATCATACCTGACTCTGGGGTGCACAGCTTTATTTTGATTTGATAAAAAGCAAAGCAGTACAGCTGCAGCACGCTGCTGCTTCACTAAGCCGACAGATGGGCATCACTGTAAGGAAGCCACATGGCATTTTTTTGTTAAACTCAGCTCATTAGGTTTTATCTGCAATATGTTGCTGTATTGGCAGAAAACCTTTTAGCAAGCAGAAACACTGGCCAAAGTTTGTCAACAGATATCAGGAAGATCCTATTGTGTGATGTGTGCTGGGGCAGGGTGCGGGCCGACTGCTTCTCAATGCTCACAAGTGTGCTCTCAAACTTTCTTTGGCTCACTCTATAATTTGCCATAGTGGTAACCCACTATGACCAGCATGTTAATAGAGATGCTATTCACAGTTTGCAGTTGCTGGTGGGTTTCAAGACAATTCACAAATTATGTTATCTGAAAGGTGCACAGAGATTGCCAGCAAAACCCAGAAAGCTTCAATTTTTCCTTGCCTTCAACAGATAGCATAAACCTAGGTACTCAGATTTCTTTAAAAATGCATTTCAAAGCTGAGGAACACTTCTGATTTCACAGTCTGTATTACTTTGAGGTGTTCTGAGTTGTGAGCAATCTTTTTCCCCTTAGGTCCCCGGTTGCCATGTTCTGGGTGGCAGCCACAAAGCAGTCTGGGAGAACACACTGGGTTTCCCTCAGTTGAAACTAAACCACCAGATCATCAGCAGTAGCACCCCCAATAACTTGTACAGAGCAGACACTGGGGCCTGGGTATAATTTCAGCCTCCCCACTTTTGGCACTGACTTACTTGCTAGTAGGAATGCATCAGAGAATTTCTAATTTTAATTTTCCTGTGATAAACTTGACTTTATGCTGAGGGTTTCATTTCCTTCAAACTCAGATCAAACCAAACCAAGCTCAGCTAAAATCCAACTCCAGCTTAAACCAAAGTGTTTCTCTGAATGTATGGTTCTAATAGGATACCTTGGATTAACCCAAAGAGCTCTGCACGTAACTGTAACCTCAGTATCTGTAGAAGAGAACATTTTTCAGGAAGGCAGAGGGTTGAGCTATGTTTTCCATTAGTGGAAAATGTGATCACATTCAAACATACTTCGTATTTTTATACCAGCTCTTATTTTTAGCTGTTTCTGTATTACAGCAGTGCCCATTATCTTGCTATAATTAAAGGTCACTGTTCCTGTTACTATCTATAGCCATAAAGCTTCGTGCTAAGCTGTCACATCTCAACCCAAAATTAATAGAAGTATCTTAGATGACATATTTCCTTTCTCTTCAGTTGCCTAGCCAGCCTGTATGTAACACTCCCCAGCTCCCAGCCATTTTAGGAGCATCTGAAAGATACAGGGTGAGATCACAAGATCGTGCTGTCTATGGGAGGTGCAGCCACAGCCACTTTCGGGGTCAAACCCTGGGGTTTCACCAGATGTGCCAGCACTGCTTTTCTGGAGTCCTGAGCCCTTGGTCTCCTGCTCTGCATGCCCACAGCCTGGCAGTAAGAATACAGCAGTGCTGGCTGCTTGTATTCCCACTGAGAGCAAGGAGCATCCCTCCCGAGGGGCACCACTGAAGATCTGTTGCCTTTGGCAGTGGTATATCAACAAACTGTCTGAGGATCGCTGGCTTACACTGAAACCCCTTTGGGGAGGATTTGCCTTTTTCCTTGATTTCTGCAGAACATCCAGCAAAGCGGAACGCTAACCCATAAGTAAAGTTCACCAGCATTTTTGTAATTCAAATAAAGAGCACCTTAGACGTATTGCCAGCTTGCTCTGCCCTTCCTTCTGCTGCTGTGCAGTCAGAGATTATTTTACCATAGGTAGAATGCACTGTGTGAAAGGAAAAGATAGTTTCATGTGTAGAAAAAGAATAGATGTAAAGCTTTTATATGCTTTTGGCCTTTCTGTGGTCATAATAGCCCAAACCTCATAATCAGTACAGTGTAGGGGGTGCAAAACAAGAGAAACATTGATTACCTCAGAAATAGCAGTATTTCCCAGTAGTCCATAAACTAAGTTTCAATGCCAGGTGTTTTCCTCCATCTCAAGCACTGGAAATTTTTTTGTCCTTCGATTTTGCTGGGGGAAAAAAGAATGCAATATCTAGTCACACATGAGAGAGCTAAACTCCATGGTAATCGAACAGCAGAGATTCTGCACTCCAAACACTGCCCAAGAGCTTGTGTGGATATCGCCTTTCAAGGGCAGAGAGGGGAATGGCTTTTCCTGATAAGCACTGTATATACAGATAGGACAGGAAAAAAGCAAAGAGCCATCAGTGTGGGTGGGGGGAGTGGAAAGAAGAGATGGCAAGTTGTCTTTTGGAAAATGCCCCCAGGTCTTACCTGACACGGGGTCTGGGTAAAGAATTAGGTCTCAACTCTGCTGGAAGAAAGAAAAATCTCCCGGAACCCAAGTGGTAATTGATATTCATGAAAATGTATGAGATTAATGGACTCACTCAGCACTGCCCTCAACCTTATAATGAAAGCAGTCAGTTCTGAGATGGGATGGTAGAGAACGAAGAAAAGTAGGCAAATGAGAGACAGGGACAGACTGAAATATTTCCTTCATATTGATTTGCTGGCCAAATGCTGCTCTCTTTTGCACCAGGTGACACTGGGGTTACTTAAGATTTACACTGGTGATCTTGAAACAAAAATTTACCCTAGATCTCTACTCTAAGTGTGCATTTCTTTACCTGTGCAAGGGCTAAGGCTTCTAGCAGCAATCTGGATGGGTTCAAACAGCTGGAACTTTCCTCATACTTACTCACTGTCTCCTTTACCCTAGCCTTTCTTCTGACCATTTCCTTTTCCAAAATAGTGCAGGTAATAATTAGTTCCTGTCTATGGCAGTTCACTTCAAGAACCAGCAGTTCCTGCATGCTGGTTGAGCATTTCTCAAGCAATATTCCTGTGGAACCTCAGGAGTCTCCCTTGTCTCTCTCTATTTACTTTCAGGTAGCAGAGCTGCATGCACCAGCCATATTCTCTTTACAGCCTCTTCAAAGCAGTCATCATCCTTTGGATTAAATTTCTCAGAAAGTGAAGTTGTCCAATACTCTGACATGCTGCTATTTACTTTTTGTTTGTGCTCTTCCCTTTATCCTACAAAAAGTGATCATTGTTGTCCACTGTCCTGCAGCAAACACAGGTGTCTGTCCTCAAATCACTCTGCCAACTCTTTGCAGAAATTTGTCTTCTCCTTGAACACTTACTATCCAACAGAACATTTTCAGATCCTTACATTTTGATGATTATTTTGACAAGACTTTCAGCTCCTTGTGTTTTCAAGGTAAGGCAGGAGGAGGAAGTATTGAGAAACAGCAGGTCATTCTGCCTTCTGCCAATCATCATTTTAAAATAAATATTTAAGTCTTGTCTTGGCTATTGTTCGATCTTCCTTTCATTAACATATTTGTAGAGCTAGACCATCCTACACTACTAAGTGATACCTTATTTTGGAGCCAAAGAAAACCTTCATGCTGGCCTCTTCCATCTAGGGTTAGCTTCAGCAACAAAATTTGCTGCATCACACATTTACCCTTGCAGAAATGATGCTGTTCCTTTGGTGTACTGGAAAAAAAATGGCTAAATGCAGCTAAAATTACTGCAGGAAGGACTTTGTTCAAAGCACATCTCACTGAAGCCATCCTAAGGAACAACATAATGGTGAGGCACACCTCACTCATTTTCAACTGCTGTTTCTGGCTCAGTCCACACTGTAGAGTCTCCCCTGAAACTGTGGTATAGTTCAATGGTTGTACAGCATGAAACCCCTTCCCCACTGCTCAGCTTTGCTGGTACGCCAGAACCAAATACATTCAACGCAATACTATACAACAGTGAAAAAAATCATGAAACACTGAAAAAAAAGAGAGAAAAAAAAGAGAAAGGGAAAAAAAAAAAAAAGAAAGAAAATGAAAACTTGAAGATTTCTACTAAAAAAACATGGAACCTCCTAGTAGTAATGTTTCAATACTTAAGGTTTCTTCGGAAGCCATGTACCTTGTCATATTACATCCCCATCACATGCTACAAACTATTCTCCAGGGGGAGGAGGCAGCTGCGTGTTGTGTATGAGGGAACAGGGAGTCCATCTGGGAAATAAAATTCCCATAAGACATTCTTTCAGTATTTCTAAATAAGATATGTTTGTCTCAGTTATCCAACTTGAGGTGAAGGGAAGAAGTAAAGCACAAAGCAGAGACTTTTCTCGGAAACTTCAATCTATCTACAGCTGCAGTTCATTGTTAGTGAAGGGTTTTAGAGGAAGTTTTCAGCCAAATCCACAGGGTTTCTTAATGCTCATAGCCGAGTGTGCTGGAGCAAACCTGCTCCTCAGAGAGGAGTGGCAGGGACTATATTTGTGGATGAGATGCTGCCAAGAAAGAAGAACAGCTCTGCAAATTGTGGTGTCTGCTGAAATAAACTGAATGGCAATTCTTCTTTCTCCCTAACAAGTCTCCCTTTAAAAATTAAATCCTTCCTTAAGGATGATGAAAAGATATGCCGTTAAAATCAAGTAGATAATTGCTTAGGTTCCCTCACACACTCACAGTGTAGTCACCACATGCATTGTACATGTTACCTGTCACCTACCCCCGAGGCAAGGAATACGCTGGTGGCATGAACAGTCTCCACGAAAGGTGCAGTGAAAGCTGGCAAGATGTTGAAGTTTTTCAGCTCCTATTTACCCTGGTGGGAAGGTAGGGAATGGAGAATCCCATATGAGGCCCCTGCTTTGCCATTGTGCATGTCCTGTTTAAAAGGGCTGTTTTTAACATTATGAAAGAAGTAGGTCAAAGATAACCCTTGTCAGTTCCCTTCTACCCAATTTGCACAAAAGAAAAAAAAAAAAAAAAGAAAAGTAATGTTGTTCTTTTCTCACATAAGGATGATGTAAATTACCTTTTTGTGTTTAATTCCATTGCATGCAAAAGGCTGGCTGAGCTGCTCATGTCTCCATTTGATTTTATTCTGTGTTTTTGCTGGGTTACTGGGACTTCCCCTCTTCCTTGCCTATCAGCTCAGAGACAGGACATTCTTAACTCTCCTCTTTACATTTGAGAAACCAAATCTGCCCTTCCTGCCAGCACTGAAAACCCCAGGGGAAAGAAAAACACTTTCTGACCTCCGAAGTATTTTCTGGATGAAGTGGATCCTTTATTTTTTTCACCAGAGGCCGCAGAACAAAGCTAGTAGTGATCAGTCCTTATGAACTGAAAAGATACTGGAAACCGATGTAACTCAGCATTCACTGTGCAATTCCCTCAGAGATGAATTCCCCCCATTTTACTTTCCTGGCTTTGTTTCTCTCTTCTGTGGCTGTATTGTCCTCCCTCTATACTTACACCAGTGCTGAGTGGGTGAGCATTGAAGTCCAAGCTGATAAACAGCAGATGAATTCCCCTGCTGTACTCAGCTGCTTTTTTTGTACTTTAATTGACTTCGTAGGTCAATGAAGACTTTATAGGCCACATTTTCCTTATCTGTGGAGTAACAGTGCACTTATGGAATGAAGACATTTATATCCAGCTCCAGGAACAGCATGCTAGCTAAATTTATATTTCCAGGCTCTTGTGCCAGACTCATCACCATGGTACCTGCAGTGGAAACAATTAACTGTGGCCTTTTGACGCAGAACCCATTTGGTAGTCTTTACCCCACTACTGGGGGGCCAGGAAGTGCACGGGACCTCTGATGTTGCTCTTGTACTATTCAGGAAGGAGCAGAAATGTTAGTTCTGTTAATCATTTCTTATTTGTTTTGTCGTAGTATGCTCTGGTATGTTAAGTGCCTCAACTCTCCTTCCAGGATTAAGGTTTGTGGATTATTAATCATCCCTACTTTCAAACATGTAAATCAAGATAACAGTAAAGACAAAGGAGGGGAAAGCAGCAATGTTGTTAACTCTTCCAGCCCAGAGGGTGTTGTCCATTCTGCCTGATAGATTTCCCCAGTCTCATCGAGAGCCCTGGGATGTCTCTGTGCCAGTCACCTTCCCAAAAGAGAGGTACCTGTACTTCTGAAGCCATCCTCAAGCCCAGTCATGCAGTGAGTCTACAGCCACTCATTTGGGATTACAGGTCAGACCAAGGGGATGACTGGGAGAGCCCAAGTGCCAGGAAGCTACAGTGAGGTTGGCAGGATATTGCATCCCACTTCATCAATGGTATGAGGGCTAGCAAGAAAAGCACTGCAATGCTACTGTGGACACAGACAGCAGAGAGAAAAAGGAAGAGACATTGGGCATTAAAAAAAAAAAAAATTATACTGTCCTTTTCTCTGGCTAAAACAGTCTTTCTGAACTGGGGAAGGTATTTAGCTGGACTAAATATTCTAGGATAATCAAACTTCTGAGAGACTGCCAGGTTGTACTTAGCCTTCCAAGGCTAGAGTAGGGCTGTGTGTAAGCCAAGCCCACAGGCTAGACAGATTTCTAGTCTACAGGAAGCCTTTCAAACCATACAGACCTTCATCAGTGCCAGAAATCTAGGTTAATTTCAGGCCCACCTAATGAAGTTTTCAAAAGCTGGAGCAAATCACTGCTCAGGTTGGACTTTCTCTCAAAGCTGAAACAAGCTCTGTAATTCAGGAATCACATCTCCCATTAAGGCAGGGAGCTGCTGAAAACGTGAGGCTAGATTGACAGCAGAAACCTTCTGCTGACACAAGGCTTTAACTGAGGCCTCACCTTTGCTAGGTCTGTGCACAGGCAGGAGGTTTGCTCGTGCTTTCAGCCCTGGCTGGGAGGAGAGGAGGAGGTGATGCTGCTCAGAGCAGAAGGCAGCGACTGCCGGAGAACAACCACAGTGCATGTGCTAGTAGTACTCAACCCAACAGATGGATCATTTTGAAATGAAATACAGCACAAAATGACAAATTAGTGCTACTTGTCATGACTTCTTTGCATGTTTTATGTCATGGCACAGATTAACATTTTGGTGGGGTTTTTTTCTGTTGTGATACAGAGTTTGCAATTAATAACAATAAATCTGCTTTTTATATCACTAGTCATCCCTAATTCTCTAAAGACCTCACAGCAAAGAGGAACAGATAAAATCCCAATCACAGTGATGATGACTGAGGGTTGCAGCTGCAGTTTTTCTAAGTGTTGGTTTGGTTTCAGGTTTACCTGTCTCCTAACTAGGCATGCTTATAAGTGACCACAAAAAACAGGTTTGTACATCTAGGCAGACAGATCCCCATGCAAATCAGCACAGCCTCATTTCAATCTGCTGAACTGCAGCCCCAGAGAAAGATTTGATGTCAGTGGAGTCACAACACTTTACAGCAGTAGAGACCATTATATTTAAGAGTTTGCAGCAGTTTGCAGAGTGAGTCTTCAATATTTAAAACTTTATCCTGCAGTGGGCTAGAAGGATTCCCATGTCTTTGGAGCAGCAGGCATTTAGTGCATCTCTGGAGAAACAAGGAGCTTTGCATAGTCATTTTCTGTTATCATCTGAGCATAGTTCTGTACATACTGTAGTACATGCTGTCATGGTGGGTGAAACTCATCCCTATGAAGACAGCCTGCATAGAGCATGTCCTCATTCAAAGCTCACTTCAGCCCTTTACATGAATATGAGTGAATTTATCCAAGAGAAAAACCCAATCTTCTCCATATGACCATTCTAACAGCCCTGAAGCTAAAAACGGCCTGCACAGAACCATAGCATAAATGTGTAATCAAAATTTCTGCAGATACAATAGGGTCATTGTAATACTCCTGAGAAAAATTTGATTAACAATTAGAGAAATCAGTTCTAACATTTCTAGCAGAAAAAGTGTATCTTATTCTCTTCTGTGCTGAGACTCAACAGGTCCAGCACAAATTATCTGTAAAATCACCAAATCGTAAGAGCCGGTAACCAATATTATCTGGATAACTTATTTAAGTATTTATACATAACTAGTAAAATTAAGAAACTTGAAAGTGTATGAACCTGGAACAGAAAGACATGAAGCTTATTTAAATAAATGTAAGTTGCTACAAAAACTTTCTCTTAGCTGTGCTGAAACCACGGCATGGCTCAGCTCTGTGTGCTCTGCCTGCAGGGTAAAGACCAGCCAGAGCATCTAGGTCACCATTCAGGCAGCCTTGGAAGGAGGAAATTGAATGCAAACTCTCAGCATATTGTACATAGATCATGCCCATGCCTGAAAGCTGTCTCAGGGAACTGCTCTAAGACAGAAATAATCTAAGGATTATGCCAGATAGCACATAGCTCTATATCAGAATAACCCATCTGGACACAACAAACGTTCCAGAATACCCATAAAAGCAGTCACTGCTCCAGAGTAACTCAGACAGTCAATTTGCCTGCACAAATGCACCATCAATGATTTGTTTTGCAGAATGAGAATGCTTTTTCCTGGAAAGAAAAAGGAGGGGTAAGAGTTTGTGGCCTGGCTGAAGCTCAGGTTGTAACACCAGCATCCTCTCTGTGACAGGAACTTCTCAAGGGCTCTTCTAAAACGCCATCACTGGCAGAGGGGCAAGCTTACCTTTATGCAGCACTGCTGCCCGTGGCTTTATGCTCATGGAATGAGCAGATATCAGCCTATTTTGGTTTTTGTCTTTTTCTCAGTTGTCATCTCTTATTTTTTTCTAATCTACCTAAGAGTAAATATTGCCAGAAGCAAGACTCGCCTTAGAACAGCTCCTGAATCATCTATCTCCTGTTTTCAAAGAGCATTTGAATTAGACTGAGAAAGTCACCCTGTAGTCATACGAGCTATATATTGAGCGTACTCATTTGATTACAATCTCTTTGGTTTTCTGGACTAACATTTAAATGGAAAAAGACATTCAAAATGAACTAATATTAGCTATAGGCCTTGCAGGCAGAAAACTTAGCATACTGGAATATGAAAGAGGGGAAAAAATCCTAAGCGCTTGATGCAGACTGTAAGAAAGTAAGCATAAAAATAATAAAAATAAAAAGCATTAAAAACGCTATTGAATCCAGCACTTGGATGTTGCTCTATAGGCACATTCTTAGACAGAAAGCAGTAGCAACTTATATTCTCCACTGTGAAACTGAAAATGCACATATAATACTGTGAACTGTGCCTTTTTGAAATATTAGTTTTCTTTATTTGCTTTTGCAGGTAGTTAAATTTAAGCACAAGTTACATTCCCTCTCATCCACAAATTTAAAAGGTAATAAATTGCTTTAGAGTTTTCAATTTCTTTTCTTTCACGAGATTTAAATTGATTGCCTGAATCCCCCCACACATTTTATTTTTATGAATAAAGGAGAATCAATTTAGAAGGCCATTTGCCCACAGAACTGCCCTTTAGCCTCACGTCTCCTTCTGTGGTTCAGGGACAGGGCTGACTGTGCTCTGTGCTGTAGAGGTACAGCCCAACTCAGAGTGACAGCTGCAGGCTGGGCTGGCTGACAGGGGCCCATGACATCCATGCTCCTGGTTGTTCACAGTGGTCACTGTAAGCAACAGCATCACACAGTGTCACTGGTGACACTTCTGGTGGCACACTGACAAAATGTGGTGTTTGTCACCCACCCCAGCCTTCCCTGCACACACTACATGGAGCAAACCTGTAGTCAGGTCAACAAGCTGTGTCTGAAGAGACTTCACAAGTCTTAAGGCTAAGACCATAATTTGTTGTGAAGGAGGTTTCAGGGGTTAAGTCAGGCTTTTTCTACTGCTCCTGCACAGCTCCAGCATGGGGGGATCCAGGCATAGCAACTGCCATACCAAAACAGCCTACTGGTGTAGAGATCAGAGCAAGCGCTTCTGTCAGGTGAAGATTCTGGTTACTGGAAAAAAGGCAATATCACACTCATTTTTAAAAAGGGTATAAAGGATGACCCTGGGAACTACCGACCTGTTAGCCTTACCTCTGTGTCAGGGAAGATCATGAAACAGAATCTTCTGGAAGCTAGGTTAAGGCATGTGGAAGATAGAGAGGTGATACGGGAGAACCAGCATGGCTTCATCAAGGGTAAATCCTGCTTGACCAACTTAGTGGCCTCTTATGATATTGTCACTGTATCAGTGACAAAGGAAGAGCCACCAATATCATCATTCTGGACTTCAGTAAGGCCTTTCACGAGGTACCCCACAGCATTCTCCTCTCCAAATTGAAAAGATATGGATTTGATGGATGGACTGTTCAATTTGATGGGTGGACGGTTCAATGGATGAAGAGAGAGATACAGACCTGCTGGAGCATATCCAGAGGAAGGCCACAAAAATGTTACAAGGGATGGAGCTGCTCTCCTATTAGGACAGGCTGAGAGAGCTAGGGTTGTTAAGCCTGGAGAAGTGAAGGCTCTGAGGTGACCTGATAGCTGTGTTTTGATATCTAAATGGGAGCTACAGGAAAGAAGGGGATAGATTCTTTAGCAGAGTCTGATGTGGTGGAACAAGGGGAAATAGTTTCAAGCTTAAAGAGGGTAGATTTATGTTAGATAGTGTTTTACAATGAGGATGGTGGGGCACTGGAAAAAATTGCCCAGAGATGTGGTTGTTGCCCCGTCCCTGGAGTCTTTCAAGGCCAGGCTGGATCAGGCCCTGGGTAACCTAATCTAGCATTGAATGTCCCTGTTCATTGCAGGGGAGTTGGACTAGATGGCCTTTCCAACTCTAAGGATTCTATGGTTCTATGAGCTCAAGGGGGTAACATGTTCGGATTTTTCCAGGAATAGTGGTCATTCCTTCAGCAAAGCCCAATCACAATTCATAGCATACATTCCTTTCAGCCTCGTCAGCCATCCCATGTGCAGTGCAAAGTACAAGCATGCTTACTGTCAAATGACAGAAAGAAAAATGCTATCACCAGGCCACAGCCTGTTGTGGATGATTTGCAAAATGGAAATCTGCAAAGCCTTACAGGGTAAGAGCTGGCAGCGTGCACGCCTCCAAAGAGAGGCCCATCTCTTCACAGAGATACCACAATAAGGCAAATAACCAGGCAGTTGAGGCTGACGTGCACAAGCAGCAGGGTGCTCGGCTGAGAAATGCCAGGCAGCAGAAAGCACGTCCTCCCAAAGCCCTTGTTGCACTTTCTCAATGGCTGACAGAGGACTCCAGAGCTTCCTGGCTCATTTACTTAAAAATTCTCCTAAAAGGTGGAGGAAGCTGTGAGAGGAGTGATGCACTCTGCAAAAACACAGCCATGAAATCACAGAAAGCCTGTGATTCCAGTCCCATCCTCACCCAATGCTTAGTGATGTTCCATCAAGTGTTTCCTCATTATTAAATTCAACTGTGAATAAAATTAGCAAAGAAATATGGGTTTTAATTAATGTTTGCCTTGACCGTAAGTGAAACAGATCTTTAATTTTTTTTTACTGTATTTTACTAATCAGATGCATTCAATATCTTGGATGCTAGTAAATTAATTCTGGACTAATGAAGTTAAAGGAGGTCATTTGTTAAAGAAAACTGATTACATATCGGGATCTCCTGGGGACCTAAATGAGAAAATCACTATAATGAAAAAATATTTTAAATGATGTAGGTCAACCAAGTAGATCATTAAGGATATACAGGGGGGCTGGAAATATTAATGACAGCATGACAGAAAAATGCCAAGAGGGAAGTGGGCTGACATAAGTATGCAGAAAGACACTCATGGTGCTAGGTTGTTGGTTTTTCTCCTTGTAATAATTGAAACACACTAATTTCATCATCTTGCCTCAAATTAGTCACCTGTGCCCTGATATTTCAATGACAACATAACAGCAGTGCACTAACTAATGTGTGTTATGTATATTGAGTTATTAATGGAGGTTATTTGCGTAGCTCATAAGCACCCTTCCCAGTATAAATCACAGTGGCACCTGGTTTCAGCAAGTTCCTGCTCAGCTACAGCTCTTTTCTAACCTCTAACTGCCACTGGGAAGGATTTGGGTCACCCTTTTTCCTAATGTATCAAGTTCTCTTCTGAGAATCTCTGGTATGTCCCTCTTGCCACAATTCATATCATTGCTGAGGGTGTGACTTAACCTAATCCTCTGTGGCAAAGCACACAAGCACTCAATAAGAGCATCTCTACAGCAAACTCACGTTTGCTGAGTTTTGTTGAGCCATGTTACAGAGCTTCAGTACACTCACAGAAAAAAATAAATAAATAAACCCAAAGAGGTGATTGAAAGTAGAAGCAAAGCAAGACAGGAGGGACAAGCAATGTTATCCTAAATGTACCATGATGGAGAAAGTTGCATGGCATGGCTAAACAACCAAACAAAGATATTTGCTCAATAGTGAGTGGATGAGAAGATCACAAATTCAGGAAGCCAAACGTACTCTAGGAAATATTAAAGGAGAAGTTAATACACTACTGAAAGAAAAACAAAGGGGCACAAATTAAATCAGATGAAAAAAATATTTTCTGAAAAGGAAAGCAAAGCAGATAAAGCACTGGCACATCTCTTTACAAAACTTCCCAGGAAGCAGTGAATTCAAAGGAAGTACCAAAATCCATCCTAGATCCTCTAAGTCCATTTCTGAGGATTCCATTGCCAAATCAGACATGGAACAATATGCTAGATGTACAGAGCAGAAGCAAAGTTCTTAAATGTGTACAAGCAGTCCTGTCACAGGGAGCTATAATTAGGTTTGAGGAGTCGGTACCTCAGGCAGAGCCTGGAAGGACAATCAACAGATTACAGCTTGGAAAACTCACAGAACTGGGCAAATTCTTCAAAGCATTTAGACAAAACTCATCCCCTCATTAAATGGAGCATTTGTTGAAATTCCAGTGAAGACTAGGATGAAGCTACCACACTGTTCCCACATGGGAAATTGAAATCATATTAATTATTGAGAATTCTTATTATTTATTTCTTCTTTAAGTGCAGGCATTAAAATCAGTGGTTGATGTGTTTAAAACCTGTTGGTTGATGATGAGATGGAGATTGCTTTTCTCAAGGTAAGCATTTCTGGCCTCTTGGCTACCAGTTGTTTAACAACAGTCTCCAGGTGAGCAGAAACAGCAACTGACTTGAGTTCATCAAACTCTGTCATAGAAACGAGAAGTAACCTCCACGAAACAATGTAAAGACACCATCAGAGTTAAATAATTACCACAGTTACTATTATGATGTTCTGACTTAAAAGCAAGCAAACCCCATATTGAATCAAAAGCCAGAATTCCTCTAAAAGCTCCTTCATTAAGTAAATATTCTGCAAGGATAGAATTAGCCAGGACTGTTTATCTCTTTGTAACTGCTCCTTCAATTAAAGTATTCTGACAGTCCTCAGATGAGAGGCCCCAACAGTTGCAATGCAAACATTGTAAGATCCAACTTTCATTTCAGAATAAGCAAATTATATTGAAATACTGTGAGAGCAGGCGGTCACCCAAAAAATCTGGAGTTGTCAGTTATCTGACAAACAAGAAACCCTCAAGATGTTAGCTCAGTACAAACAGCCATGTGGAAAATAAAATGACAGTTCTACCAGCCCAAAGACGAATAGGTTGTTGACACACAACGCTCATGCTGAGGAAAGAGGTGCCTTTACAATTCTGAAAGGAAAGCCGGAGACTGAACAAAAATGAGTTAACAGATTAGGCTTGTACTGGATCATTTGAAAATCCCTTCCAATATGATTTCCCAACATTTTTTAGAAGAAAGCTGCTACAAGTGGCTGTGAGCCTTTAGGCACTGTTTACCCACTGGGAGAACTTTGCAAAGTTCCTCAGAAGAAGAATGCAGACTGCTTCCCGACATGAAACACTGCCACCTCACAGCTCAGGGCAGCCTGGGATGATGAAAAGTAAGGAGACATTTGAAATTATGTAAGAAATAAAGATGTTGCAAACTCTTCAGCTGTACACACACACCCAAATGAACTTAACCACGGGAACAGAGCTTTCAACTGCTCATGTTCATGCATAACACAAAAGCACTGAAATGCCAACTAAAGCATTCTATGATTATGGCAACACCGGGCACACGAATTCAACCTCCTTGCATGCGCTGGTATTCCTGTAAATCAATGTTACAGGATGGAGATGCTAACTGAGTGGCTTAATGCACAAGTAGAAAGCAATGCCTTACTTACAATGGCTGTTGAAGGATCCTTCGTCACCATTTAACCCACGATCTCCTTGTAAAGTTTGTTTCTAATTTCTTGGTCAAAAATGAAGAGATTTATTGCTAAGACACAGCCAGTAAATTCTTCCTTTTATTTACTGTTAGGTATGCTTAGGGGCTTTGGGCCCCACTGAGATTTGGCGCTAGGTTTCATTCTCAGTTACTACTATGATGCGAGTTAGAATGCTAGTTGAAGCAATGTGTCAAAATAAATACCTCTACCTCATGTCCAAACATTGTATGACATTGTACTGCAAGAGGCAGAAATTCTAACCACTCTTTTCTACAGCTGGTACCGTAGGAGAGTAACTAAAGCATGGGATTTTGCACAGTCCTAAAATATGCATTCTTGTGGCTGTGAAAAAGCGTGGCTCAAGCTGAAGTAATATACCTCACATTAATCTAATCTTGGTGTAACCTGAAGATAACTGCCAAATATAAAACACAGGCTTTGTCCAAAACTTCAGTGCAAATTCATGTGTGTTGCATGTACTGAATTATTAAATTTGGAAATCCATAGCAACATCTATAGAGATACATACTGTTGCTATTATACTACATAAGAAGATATAAAGCCTCTTTTAATAAAAAAAGATGCTTTTAAATCTATACCTGATTTAGTGACATTACTGTTAACACAGCTGATGAAATATTAAGCATGCAATTACTGTGTGTGCTCTATAAATGGCTTTCCATCCATTCAGGCTGTATAGAAGGCTACACCAAAATTAGAGGGACGATATTTTTCTCAAAGGTGTCTTTTTTTCCCAGAGAGAGAATCAAGACGACTCTGAAACCATCTCACCAGATGAGAGCCCCAAACAAAGGCCACATCCATTAAAAAAAAAAACAAAAACAAAAAAAAACAACCCACAACAGAATAGAAGAGACAAATCAGCAGAGCTCCCAGTCGCTGCCTTGAAGGAGCACAGGGCAGCCACATCCCAGCTCCACACCTGGGGCTCCCAGCTGGTACACATTGAATTGCTCACAAAAGGAAGGGAGATGGAGGCAATCTCCTTAAGAAAGCTTGTTACAGCCTCTGAAGCATGCGGTATGTATGAAGAGCACAGGATAAAGGTCACTTCGTGCTCATTTTTCTAGGAAAACTGCATTCAAAAATGAGAATCAGCCACAGCTTGATCCCCAACACAGCTCATGCTAGGTACAGTGTAAAAAGGTTCACTTTGCAAGCATCCTGCTTCCACCCCACTCTTGAAACTGCAGCTGTAACCAGCATTGACTGCTAGCACCCAATGGTCTGCTAGGGATATGCTAGCATAACTCTATCTGTGAAGGCGGGTGTCATTTAGGCACTGTCATAAGAATTTAGAGAGCTATATGATCTGCCAAGTACACACAGCTCCTGCAAAAACCAATATCCTAACACAAGTTGCTCATGGAAGCAGCATATTGCATCCCCTCACTGTACACACACACACATTCCCTGAACAGTCATTGGCATAAGTAGATAGGAGCCCTACCAAAGCAGTCTCACTGCAGGACATTTATAACCAGTGAAATCCCCTTTGTGATTAGCCCATTAGAAATCTGTCACCAATTGCTGTGGTTATGGGCAGTCAGCATATTATTGAGACAACATGCAGAAGGAAAAGAAAGCGTTGTATGTCCTTTTACTGTCATATGGACAAATGTTTCCTCTTCGCGTGCATCACCCTCACTGCAAGCTGAGGAAGAAGAGCCTGCTGTGGAGCATTGCTGTCTGCTCTCCCCATGATTCTTCCCTTGAAGAATGTAAGAAATTGTCTGCCAGATGGGGATTTCTTTAGCCCAGCACTCACCCTCACAACCTCCAGAGCTGTGCCAAAAACCCTAATTCTCCCTGGACCTGAAGCTTTTACATTCCTGGCTCCTGAAATCCAGTTTTGTTTCAAAAAGAGCATCATCAGTCCCTTTCTATTATACAGAAGCTTCTTCAGGAAAAGGCATAGCTGGAAGGATCCCAATACCTGGTATTTATCCAGAAGACTGATAATTGCATGCAACATGGGCCTCAAAAAATGATTAGTGCAGTAGAGACAGCTTCTGCTTTATAAAGATGTGATATAAAGGAGGTCAGGCTAAATGCAGCCACCCCTTCTGAACTTAAATACTATGAATCTACAAAAAGATCATCTATTTTATTCGGTGTCTCATAACAAAATGATTATGCTCACCCTTCCTCCTAGCACATCACTATCACTGACAGATTAGCAAATTAATTCTGCTACAGACAAAATGAAAGATATCACGTTTGTAAAAGCCCTACAGTGTTTATATACTACTACCAGAAGGCATAAAGATATTTTCATTTTAGGCTTAGATTGGGCTGCAACATCTGCATCAAAGCAGATGTGTTTTTAAAAAAAGTGTTTAAAATTACCCAGCTGACAGCATCTGACATATTTGTGGTACACTGTATTGTTTCCATTCAGGTGAATTTCAGCATTCAAAAGCTTATTCTTCTGAATCTGGGAAAGAAAAGGTGTTTTCCTTTGTTCACTTCCAAGCTTGGATCTGGGATGCTGAATGATAATCTAAATATTTAAACTAAATATAAAAATATAAAAATATTTTATGCAAATCATTAAACAAATCTACTAAACAGTCTTTGTGGATGTGTTCCGATATAAAATAAAATGCTCTGCGCTGTAATGGAAGAATTACTGATATTAAAGGTTTTAATCCTAAATATACCGCAGAGCGTTTCTTTATACATCAAGCAGAGTCTGAAGGGCTGCTATTTTTATCAGGTTTGTATTTCATAGATAAGCATTAACTGCAGATTATGGGATTGGTTCACACCAGGTTTCCCCATGCTAAAAAGGTAGAGCTTTTCAGAGTGAGTAAAGCTCGGTACTTCTTAGCTACAAGTACCACAGGTTTAAGTATCATTAACATATTTTTATACTCCTCTCTGATTAACTTTTCTATGGTAGCCACTTTCCCTGTTGCTAGGACAGATTCAGTGACAACCAAAGGTCTTTAGCAGCTGGACAGACAAAAGGCAATCACAGAGGATGGACATGATTTGCCAGCTATGGCAATGTGATACACAGCAAGAGGTGCCTGCAGGATCCCCTGCCCCACAGGACACTGCCCCGTGCATTGCAGCAGGGATGGCATCAAGGGTCCAGCTCAGCTTAATGGCAGAGGGGACATTGAGGTTGGCAGTACTGCATGTTGTGTTAGGATTCAAGAAACAAATCCACCTCTCAGAATATCTGTGGTAAAATGGAGTTAGAACTTCTGGCAGTGTCCTGGAGCGAAGTGCAGCAGCAAACGCAGCTTGTGAAAATTGAAGCTGAGAGAAGAGGGAGAATTCTACTCCAGAGAGAATTGCTCAGGGGCAGAAGGCAGGGTTATTCACAGCCTTTATTCATCTCGCTGCCTGTCTGGGATAATAAGAGAAGGGACATAATATGGGAAGCTAGGAATGATGAATGCAGTAATTTGAAAATACTTTCAAGCATCTTTTTCATTCTTACCAGGAAATAGTTGTTGTGACAGTTTGAAGCTATTCAGGAGAAAAATACATTTAAATGAAAAAGAAGAAAAATGTTATTCACAAAGCTATCTAAGGATTCAGGGACGAGCCATTGACCTGTGTGGAGAACAAACATCAGAAAGCGAATAAAGAAAGGACAAGAAAAGAGGCACTAGGGAAAAGATATATTCTAAAACCTTGCTAAAGGATACAGAGACAGGAATCTGGTGTTATGAAAGGAACTCTGAAGGCAGAAAGAGCAAGCCCAGAGGAAGCCACTATCAAATGTTTAAGAGCAGAGGATAATAGATTGAAGGAAATCCCTGATAGGTGGAAAAGGAAACAAGTCTTCAGATGCCCTTTCAGAAGCAGACGTGGAGTTGAAGGCATGTATACGTGCTGCAGAGGAGACAGGATTGTTGAATCTGCCTGTAATCTGTGTTTTTAAGGTAGCAATGCAATACTTGGCTGTAAACAACATGGCTGACAAGCATGTCACCAACAGCTTTGTGTTCACAGCGATCACTGTCAGAAAATCTCCCTTTGATACCAGCAGCTCACCTCCCATTAGAAGCAGCAGGAGTGCCAGCATGTGCAGCCAGCTGAAGGCATTCCTATCACTCTCTCACAGGTCTATCCTTCACACCGTGCAGCAGAAGCCATGATCAGACTCCCATGTGAGCAGCGCTTGCCGTGGTCACACTGGGGCTGGGACTGGGTCTCTGAGGAAATGATTTGATTAGGACGATGGCAGAGTACTCTCATGACAAATTAAAAGGGAATTACTCTGAACTACTTCTTCAAAGATAAAGGACAAAACTGTACTGCTTCGAAAGTAAAAAGTGAATGACTCAGTCGGGTCTATGGGTGCTTGGTCTGATACACAATCCTTCTCATTCCAGAGGTTATTTCTCTCCAGGTGAGAGGAGACAGCCTGTGCCAAAGCAGCAGCTCCTAACTCTGCTGTGGTGTTCTCAAATTCCAGCATTACTGCATGTTTTCCCTGGAGCAGCAAACACAAGCCAGCTCACCCGTGCTTCATTCTCCACATGCAAAATAAAACACTCACAGCAAATACAAGGAGGCTAGAGCTAGTCTGGAGCAGATACATAGCTTGAACAAACATCAGAATCAATTACATTCAAAAATACTGTTTGTTTCAGCTATTTGCATTTCCTGTACACACTTTAAGAATTGATTCAGTAATCAGTCTCAATTGCTTAACAATTCATACCATAAGGTCATAGCCAGAAAGATACGTGTTGAATAGGAGGAAAGGTTCTTAGCTCCATGCAGCTGATTGCACTCTAGCTTGAGGCCTGGCATCTTTATAAAACCCTAGCGAGCAAAGTGGCAGATGATATTGCTACTTTCCATGCAAACACATAATGCTGTTCTGAAGGGTACTGAGCTCTTTGCCACCAAAATCAGTGGAACTCCGGCTGTTTGCATCAGATCTCAAAGGCTTTGAAGATGAAAAGAGCTGTGCAAGTGCTAAGTGTAGCTATTTTGGCAGGGAATCCAGACGAGAAACAGAGGCGGTTACACACAGACCCTATTGTTTCCTGTCAAAAGTCATCTTTATCAACAGAGAGGCAGAAGCCAATGAAACACAGATTAGAAAAAAAAAATCTTTGGAGACTCAACAGTCTTCTTCCTAGGACACTTTCAGGGGCACTGTCAGCAGAAGAGTACACTAAAGCATTCCTTTGTGTCCGTTGCTAATCCTTTCTTGTATCAACTTTAACTTTTTAAATAATTATTTTTATTAGTTCCAACATCATTTTTGACCAGTCACTAGGCTAGGCCAGTATTCAAGGAACTTCCCAGCAAGATGAGTTTATACAGGTGAACAGGAGAGGGTATGGAGGCTTGAGGTGAAAAGGCTTTTTGTAAGAACAGTGCAAGGTGAGCAAGCAAAAACAGAGATTGGAAAGAACATCACAAAAACCCAGAGCAAAGCAGATGAAAGTGCCCTGGAGAAGCCTCCTGGCACAAATATCAGAGCAGGTGCAAAATTCTTTGGATTTTCTTTGTGTTTTGTTCCTTGCTGTGTTGGTTTTTACTTTCTCACCAGACAAAGAATTCAAAGCCTGAAGGTCTTGGAGGGAAGTTTGAAAGAAAAACAGGTGGATAAGATGCCATTGGAAACAGATGTTACTAGTAGGGTATCCACAGCTAAGGCTCTGTACAAACCAACCCATCAATAAATGTAAATAAAAGCATAGTTAATAATGAAAAGACAGGTATTGGGGAAAAATGAAAGAAATACCTGTAGGTGAGCAGGCTGTGTTTAGGGCAGTACTCCTCAAAAACTTATCAGCACATACCGTTAAAACAGATCCCAGAAACTTCTGCACAGACCCAGCTGACCTGCTATAATAATTTCACAGAATTTGAGCAGACTCTGACAGCAGCACACAAAGCGTTATGGTGAATTCTGCAAACACATGACATCCCCAGAGATCGATCAAGCTGACAGAAAACATCTACGGCAAGTCAGTGCATGTGGCGACAGCAAACAAGGTGATGATGAAGTGGTTAAGGATGACTACTGAAGTCAGACAAGGAGACATGCTATGCTCAGATTTATTTCTCCTTGTCCCTGAAACTGCTTGGCTTTAACCTAATAACAGCTACAGTTTGGAAGGAAGATAGAAGGATAAATGAGCCGTATGAGTTGTGTTGATAGATAAGAAAAACTGACCTCATACCATGGATTATAGAAACAACTGAAAAAAACAGATAAGAAGAACATAAAACTCAATCTGGAAATTTTTAGAGGACAGTAGAAGTTGTAGGTCCAGGTATCCCAAAAACCTGCAGACGCTGAGAACTCCAGGTCAAGAATGGGAACTGTGAAGATTCTGGAAAGAGAAGGATTATACCTGTTGCTACTGACTACAGGTGAATCAAAAATGTTACAAGATCTATATGGTTAGATCTATTAATTAAAAATAATAATAATAATAATAATTGAAGAAACTCAGCAGGCTGCAGTTATGAGAGAAGCAAGTGAAGAAAAGTCATTGGTTGCAGAAATGAATAGCTAAATGGTAATGTATCATATGGAATAAAAGGTCTGATAACACAGATGCCTTATTTCATTTCTTCTGTTGCTACTGAGTTAATAGACACACTTCTTATCTAAGTCAGTGGAGAAGAGGTACACAAACCAGCTCAACAGCATCTGCCCTGTGCTTGCCAGTGTATAAAATAAAATGCAGTGTCACAGAGCCATGGACTTGAGCCAATGCACCCTGGGGCCAGGAAGGCTCAGCTCACTCCTGCAGGTCTCTGCAAAGCCCAGGCTCCAAAGAGGAGCACAGAGAATCTGCTGTTCTGAGAGAGCTGAACACATTAATCATTCATAGATTCAGTCTATTGCCCAGAAGAAAAACAGCCACTGTGCATTTACACAGTCTTTTCATCATTTCCCATCTTATATTTGATCACCTTATGTAGTGGGTCAGGAGAATTTCAGTAAATTCCTCTGACAGCAGGAGACTGAGGCATTCGGTACAGACCTCTGCGGCTGGTAGAGGTATGGATACTGTTTTTGTAAGACCAGATTCCTATTCTCAATGTGTCTTTGCAGTGTTCAGAGAAAGCATTCAAGGAGGGTCAAGAGATCTACTTGATAGGGAAACAACTGATAAACAAAAGCAGCACGGTTCTCTCATCCACTTCATCCCCTCACACATTTTGCAGGCCGCACAGGAGGGAAAAAGTGACCTAATACCTTTCTGCTGTATCTTTCTCTTAGATCTTCATATCACAAAGGAAGAAAGGTTGCTCTGAACCCCCTCATCACAGAATAATCTCAGTGGGAAATGGTCTTCGAGATTGCCAAGTCCAGCCACCAACCTGACCTACCAAGTCCTGTCCCTTAGCCATGTCCCTTAGAGCCACATCCACACATCTCTTAAATACCTCCAGAGATGACAAATCCAATACTGCCCTGGGCTGCTCGTTTCAATTTCTTACTGTTTCCACTGCGAAAAAATTCTTCCTATTGTCCAGTCTAAACCTCCTCTGGCAGAACTTGAGAACATTTCTTCGTGTCCTATCACCTGTCACCTTAGAAAAGGGACAAACATCTCCTCACTGCGATCTTCTTTCTAACAGCACTTGACAAAAAAACAGTTAAAACATGAAGGAAGAGGAGAGAAGAGTAAGCTTTAAAGTGAAGGCTCACTGCTACTGCAAATTTCCAAACACAATATGAGTCACTTACAGAGGATGTTTCTACATCTTTATGTTTTCCAGCCCAAATACTGTAATTAAACTACCTTAGTTACTGACTGGAAAAGGCTTTATTATTGCAATAGCTAAGTCTGAAGATGAATCACACTGCCACAGTACACTGCAGGTGGTTCATAAGAGAAGTCACCCAATTGTCTTTCAGGACAACATGGTTACTAACAGAAAAAAATAATTTCATAATGTTTATCTAAGCAGAAGATACAACCCCAGCTATTGCCTATTCTCAAAAAAAAAATACACTGAGAAGTCAACATTTAAAAGGGAGAGAGCCTGCAAGCCTGTCTGAAACTAGTGATTAAATCCTGAGGGTTTACGTATGTTTTGCTTTACAAAAAGAGATGAAAAACCCAGTAGACCATCACTGACACCTATTGAAGACAGACCTTATGTTTTTATAGAAAGATTTTTCTAGAGTTGAAAAACTGAAGAATGCATCATGTATGATCAAAGATATGGCCGCTGTCATCTAACATGCCCCAGGATGGATAAATATAAAGGTTTGATACAAAACTAGGCATTCAACTTTATCAAATATTTCTGGGTGAGGTTTTGAAGAGGGTTCCACTTCCAGATCATCAGCAAAAGCAGCATCATTTTCCAAACACATCGTTCAGTGACCAGAGAGTTAAGATCTTCTGTTATTCTGGTCAAGTTAACCCTAAAACCATTTATGGATATTGAGAACATATGAAAATGCTGTTCGGAGTTCAGAAAGCTTCTCTAGTTTAACTTCAACAGAGAAACACTGCCCCTTCCGTTCTTACTAGGAGCCAGATAGCAACCCAAGCAGAGAGTATGAGTTACGTGGAGAGCAGCACAGAGCTCGGGACTCAACCATTATGAATGAGAACTAATAAATTCTGCAACAGGTCAGATATGTGGGCTTTTTTCTTTTTGCTTCACCAAAGAAGTCACAGGAAAAAACAAAGTCCTTGATGTTCTAATCTCTTACTCAAGTTTTATCTCATGTAACAGTACTTACCAGTGTTCCTTCTTTTTCCTACAGAGTACTGGTATGATTAAACCAAAGCAAGAACAAGTCATGTCCAAAAAAATTCCTTAAAAAGGCAAGAACTAGCCACCCTGGAAAAACAGCAAGAGAAGAATGTGAGTAACACAGCATTTCCTGTGGCTTGTGTACTTATATCATACTGTAAAGACCAAGTGGCTTACTTGTGTCTACCCGTTACAAAAGGGATTCTTTACATTTTCACGTGGTTCTGCTGTACACCCAACCACAGAGTTTTACTACTTTGTCTTAGCTATTTTGGTGCTTAGACACTCAAATCCTTTCCCCTTCCTCCTCCCCTAGTAAGTAAATTTTCCAGGCTAAAGTTCAAAGAAAATTCCAATATGATTATATAAACACATGCATACTGTAGATTGACATCACACAATGCTATTCTTTGTTGCTGGATTTTTTGTCTTCTAATTCACCACAACTTCTGTATGCCTGGCTTGCTTCCCTAAAATAGTAACTTATTACACCCTACTGAATAAGATAGTGCTGCATTTATTCCTCTAGTAGTTTGGACTTTGTAGGAAAAAAAAAATGTTCGTGATTTAATTCATAAAAATGGACTTAGAGCAGAAAAACAAGAGTAACAGATTTTATGAATCTCCCTGTTTATTAATGCATGTGATTAGTGGAGCAGAGAGAAAGCAGGTTTATATGCTTCAGTCCATCATGACTGTGAAACTGAACTGTAAATGGTACCTAGTGCAGTCAAGTGAAACAGATATCATGCAGCGAGTTAATGGAAATGTGGAGAGCTTTTCTTTTTTAACAAAGTACTCGAGCAATTATCCCAGCACACCCACAGTGAAATGAGATAAAGTTAGTCCGTGCATTACAAAGGTTGTTAACTGCAAAATAAATTTACTGACAGCCATTTGGACCCTTTAGTTCATTGTTTCTTTTTCTGCACCTATTAGCTAAAAATGACAAACCACTAAAAAAGAACAGGTAGCACTTCATAGAGTGGGAGAGCAGCATCCTAGGACACTTCTTGTGGGCACATGCTAGCAGGCAGGGAATTGCTCTGGGCTGTAGGTACTACTTCACTCAGAACACATAAATTATTCAAGCAAGTGATGAACTTCACTTTCATACTCACCTGAAGAATTGGGTGGTTCTCAGAGCAATCTGAAGTGGCCTTGTTCTGCCACTCAGGCTATGCAGGCACTGAGGGTATCTGACAACCTCACTCCTGTTTTGCTGTGAGTGCCTTTGTATTGACATTAACCTTTTATAGTCATAGTAAGAATACATCTGAGCTTTCAGCCAGGCCCATCTTTCCCATTACTCTGCTGGCTGCCTGTACCACCAAGGAAGGTCACATTTGAGGCGTTAGCTGCATCAGTGTGGGACTGAGCTCCAGGGACAAACAGGATGAATGGTAAGTCCCACCTGCCTTCCAGATCCTGACCTCTCCTATGAATTTAACACAGATCTCCTTCCTACAATTTCACCTGCTCACTCAGTGTATCTATTGGTAAAAATAGGTTCTTTGTGGCAGAACTCCAACCATGTGCATGGTCAACCAAAAAGAATGTGTGGAGCACCAGGGTCTCACATCCTGACCAAGCGAATCTTTGCTGGGATAAACCCAAGGGAGATGCTGATAGATGATAAAAATGTTTTGAAAAATCAAAAAATTTAAATATAAATTTCTGTTTTAATAATTCCTTTCTCTATTCCAAGAACTGTACTTAGGTCTTTGTGATTTATCTCTTCTTAAATCTCCTCACTACACTGTATTTTTTATTATACTATTTGAGAGCAGTCCACATGCAAGCCAGCACCAAATACTGCACATTGACCAAAGTCAAACCACAGTTTACATAGTACCAGTGATATCTCCTGTTCCTTCTATGTCACAATATATTTCTCATTTGTATTTTCAATGCAGATGAAGGAAGGCTGCTTTCTCACCACTATTGCTATTTCCATTCTCTGTACTGGAGCATCACTTTGTTCAGCAGGTATGTTGCCTTCACTAACTCTGTCTTCTGGAAGCATCACCTCAGTCTGTTGCTATTTGCTTCAGTTACTCAATCTCTGATGGCATCCCTCCCTTCATTTCAGGGAGGTAGGACTTGCAGATCTGCATCTTTTGGCCTCAAGTTATTATTTGTAGCTGTCAGTCAGATAACAGAAATGGAAATCTAAATAACCAGTGCTCTCCCCCTTCACAGACCCATCACCGTCACTCACTACTTTTGACTTTTATTCAACGTAATCAAAAGTTACTTTATTTCCCCTATCTTACATAAGAATCCTGTGCAGTTATAGTATAGCTGCATCACAAACATACTCTACAACCCCTCCACAAACTTACACATAATCCCAGCAAATAAAATCCTGATAACTCTGGGGATTACTCTGATTTCTGCCCTCCTGAGCCATTTTCACACAGATCCCCACTGCAGACAAGGGACATTGTAACTTGTAACAGCAGTTAGACATGAAACCAGCCTGGACCCTGGGAACATTGCTGTTTAGTCCTGCTCAGAGCCACTAATGCACACGTAGACTCCTCTCTCTGCCTTGCAGCACTTCCATTTCTTTGCATGTCTGTCAGATTCTTTCCATGTTGCTTCTCCTTTGCTGTGCAATGTAGCAAGATGCCAGCTTTCTATTTTTTGCACTGTGTGCACTCTGGATCTAACGTTCCGCTTGAGATGCTATCAAGTAGCCAAATGTGACACATTTTCAAGGTTGGCCTCAAGGTAGCTAACCAGGGGAGTGAGCTTTTCAATCACAATCAGATACCAATCAAACAAAAATAGATGAGGGCTGACAGTGGGCTTGCATTATTATACTGCCTATTTCCAGCTGCTTTAGGTTAAGATGTTTTTATCAACCAAGTCTCCAGCTCACATCACCAGTATGCAAGGGAGGCAGAAGGGGAAATGGCTGTACAAAAGTAGAATATTTTGTGATTTATAGCTGAAGGAAAACAAAGGCGGTAGTTATCCTGATTTATTAGACATAATGTTGCCCCTAGCATCGTCGTAAGACAAAGAAAATCCCAAAGATAAAATCAATCCTGGGAAGGAGTGGGGTCCAACAGCTGTGAGGGCATCATTTCAATAAGGAGCTTTCCTCTCTCCTCTTGCATGAGCATGACATCGAATGTGCTGTAAACCTGCAGCTACCCAAATAGCATTCATTGTGTTCTAGTGCACAGTACAGAGTTCACTATTGACTTCAAAGGAACAGAAAGATACAGAGAAATTTTACCTTTAATTTGCTGTGCTGATATAGATCAGGGAGATTTGTAGGCTTTGATCTTCCCTTATTTAATTAAAGTCAGATGAGGCCCAGTTGTAGCATGAAGTTTCAGTTTCAGCAGGGGACTCTATGGCCCAGCAGAGTTTTCACCAGTCTTTCATCTCCTCCGATCAAAGCTCCCCATCCTGACCTAGCTGATGTCAAATAATTCTGATTTGAACCTAGTGAAAAACAGTCTTTTTATTTGTGACTGGAACTTCCTGTGAATATTACAAAGGCATCTCACATGGAGGTGATACACTATTGTTTGCCATATTTGCTTCAAAATGCATTTAAAAGGAAACAGGCCTTGGCTGCTCTGCGAGTAAGGACCAGAGCCAGTGTCCTTTAAATGCAGGGAGGTTGTCATACATCTTGAATCAAGGTCTAGCATAGGCTCCAGATTTTCACTGACTTTGTTGCTAATTTTTGCATCTGTAAGAAATCAAAACAATGATTTTGAGTGTAGCTGGTCCAAGGATAAGTTGTCTGATTAAGATTATTTTTAAACAAGTGTGCAGTTTTCCTTAAGTCATCATTTGAGCTGAACAGGTTAAAGATTATTCTAAAACAGACGCTTCTCCAAAACTTTCTCTCTCTGTGTTATGTCTTCTTTCCTGCTTTATCTCATTTTCATCTTAGAGAAATTTTGATTTCGCAGTGATAGAAATGTTGCAGCCCACAAATCATCATACCTGATTACAAAACAGTATTTCCACCTTTGGAACAAACCACCATCAATCCATAGGTCATGAGTAAAGCTCCAAATCCACAAAGAGCCCTGCAGGAGCAGCCCCCTTACTCTGGCTGCTGGTGCTTCCATAGAAGGCACCAAAGTTACTTGTCTGAAGTAAAAAGGTCTGGACTACCCTGTATCAGTAAAGGTCTGTGTACATGCTACTCTGACTGCTTGGACCTGGACCTGAGCTTGCCACTTCTTTCTTGCAGGGGAATGATCTTTGTGGTTCTTCAAAGCTTATCACTGGTTGGTGAACGTCACTGTCCGCCCTTGGCTGATTAAACTCTGTTTTGCTACATCCGATACAACTGTAAGAGTGCACCGTGTGCTGATCAAGCATACCTTGTGCTCAAAATGCCATGCGTGTTTATTATTAGATTAAGCTAAAGCAGGTTCGATTTTAGAACTTTTTGTTCAAGTGGTACAATAAAGATTGAATGTTTGGCATTATTAAAGATGCAGATGTGGTTATATTGAATTATAAAACTCATTAAGTGCAATGTACTAGACAGGCTTATGAGATAAGCTGCAAATAACTTCCTTACTTTGTACTAAAGTTATTAAAATGTTAGGAGGTAAATCTAATCATAAAAATATTATGATAAAATGAAACTGATACTTTAAAAACCTTATTACAAAAGACTATATTTCTTTCATGTATAATTACTTCCCTCTCAAGTTAGATTGCCAGATTCAATATTAAAAGGAAGTGTTCTCTTTTGCATGCACATAAAAACCAAATACAATGAAGCCAATTTTTAGTAACAGCTTTTGGCATTTGAGTCTTGAATGGTCCTCCTCCCCCTCACTGTCACGTATTTAGTCCTCGTCAACATTAAAGTTATCCACTGAAAATGATACCTAATAGCACAGCCATCTCCACTTGCATGGATGAATGGCTCAGACACAGCTATCACAGGAAATTTGTGAAGAGGTTTTGGAGTATCTGAGGTGGCTAAATTTAGAGAAGAGGCCAACAACACAGAACATGGCAGAGATTCACATTAAAAAATAAAGGCACATAGAGAATTCTCAGATCTCCTCATAAATTCCTTTAACATCGGTCAGTTGCTATACTTTCCTTTCCATAGAAGAGAACTAGAAGAATTTGAAAACATTTTCTATAGGTGTACTATGTGAACTAAATGAATTAAGTGACTGCGGTGGATTTGACTCATAAGATACCTGAATTTGCTTGTTTGCAAGACTTGCAAGAGATTAGGTAATGTGATTTGCCTCATAAAAATGGAAAAAAAACCACAATTGTATTGATTGCAACATGTGTTACATTAGATTATATTTTGGGGAGTCTTGTAGAAGCTGGCATTGATTTACAGCTACCTGTCAATGACTCAAGGCATCTGATGTCAGAAGTGACAAAATAAAAAAGTTTGGTTTACAAATAAATCTTTAAGAGAGGGCTAAAGCAATGATTTTTTTAAAGCAAGTAATTACATTCCAGTATGTTGGAGTGCAAATACCGCAGCTGTTATGAGAATCAGAAAATAAAGGATGAAGATACCACACTTCTAATAGGAAGAGAGCTGGGGAACCAGGAAAGCAAGACTTGTAGCTGAATACCTAAAACTTATAACATTTCTGCAGTAAAGAGTTACAGGTTCTCTTGCTTCCTTTTATCTGTTTTTCTGTGCAACAGGCTAAATATTTTTAGGAATGTTCCTCCATAGGAGTTTTCTCCTGTACCAAGACCAAATTGTATCCCCTTTTTTTTTTTTTTTTTAATCAAGCAGAATAGAACAGAATTTAAAGAGAAAAACAGATTACTTGTGAGGGTTTCTGTGAAATAGCATGGTTGGATATTTTTATCTTCATTTCCTTGTCTTTTGCAATTTTAATTTGAAAGAGTGCATACACTCTGAGATGTTTAGTTAAATATTTCATTGTTGCTGCAGGAAGCAAAAAAAAAGAAAAAAAAAAAGATGTACCCTGAAGTTCAGTTCTTCTATATTTGTTGGTGTCATTTGTTAGTGTAAACTAAACAAAAAAAATAAAAAACAAAAAATCAAGACTCCTACTGAGACAAGAGACTTCAGAAGAAGACAAGAAGTAATAAAAGTACCATCGTGAATTCAGATGCTGCAGACAAAGTTACTAAATAAAATACACAACTGGGGAGCCGCTGCTATTGCCTTTCCTTCTGCTCTGTAAACATAGTTCTGCAGACATGGATTCCTTCCGAAGCTGGAAGTAATAGCAGCTCCCATAACCTCTCTGAGCAAAACCAGCCATCATGATCACAACACGATCTCTCGCACAGCCTGTACTTTTTAACACATGGACAATTGCAAGATGACTCACCAGGCTTTTAATTACAGCTTTGATCATTAAATGTTTTTTGAATTACTGAAGACTCTATTTCCGTTTTTCAGTTACAAAAACCATCAGAAAAGGATTTGAGGTCTCAGGTTAGAAGGTTCAACTTTACTTTTAAAATCCCAGCTTGATTCAATAACCATAACGTGCTGCAAACACAAGGACAAAACGTAAGACAGACCACACCAGACTTACCTTCTTAGCCTTAAACATCCTATATTGGCATTTTCCTCTGCATTGTCTGCCATTTCCAGTCAGGAATTATTGTTGCTTTAGTAACTTTCCAAAGCAACACCTTATTTTCAATGTAATTGCCTCGCTTCTGGTGCTAATAACTCATTACTCTTTCCGGATTATCCAGAAGTCATTAAAATTTTTCAGTGACACATTACAGTCAACAGCTGAGGAAGGCACCACTAGATGGCTCGAGGGACAAGCTGGCTGCTTCTGCCTCTGCATGCATCTAGCCAAGGCACGTGGTGTGGGCCCAGACAGCCCTGTCCATGGAGGAGCCATTCAAGCAGCAGAGGCAGCACCCAACCTGGTCCTGTCTGGGTGGGTATCCCAGTAGTGATGGGGAGAAACAGGCACCTGGCTCACAGCAGGTCCCAGCCTTCACCTAGTGACCTTTAGATGAAAGGGGCACCTCCACAGGCAGCAATTATTTGCACACATGTCCACGTGAGCACAGTGGAGGCCTTTGCACCTGCAGACAGAATCATCAGCTATGCCAAGTGGGCAAATCAGCAGCAACCTGTCTCATCTCTCTGTTGAGCATACAAAAGCAGATTTCTAGCCACACCACGCTTCTCATGAAGCAAAAGAGTAGATTGTGTTTCATAAAGGGCCTGCCCTGCTCTTGCAAAGCCCCATTTCTTTGTGACACATCAGCAGCCAGCAGAGGAGAAGGATGATCCCTCACTGGCACACGTACTCTTCTCAGAAATTCTCATTCTGGCTCTTTTCCCTTGCATAGCCACACAAATCCCAAAGCAACTTGTCAGTGACTCTTAATTCAAGCTGAAGATTAACGTGGTTGGTAGTCATAATCACCAAATGTTTTCTTGATGATGTAAATCCCTCTCCTGATGGAAACCAAGGACTTTGCCACAGCCCAGCTTGTGAGGACAGTTTCTCTGTGCACTCTACGTGCAGAGAATGCATTTAAGCATTAGCTTAATGGACTTTTAAGTCTCTCTGGTCATCAGCCCCAGAGAGGTGCATCCAGCTGGCTGCTTCTAATAGTTAATTTGTTTCACAATTGGAGAGGGATTTTTTTTTCTCTTTAGCAAGCCCTTCAGTGGGACCATTTGTCCCCTAACTAACTCCAGATCTTTCCAACTTCCATCTGGAAACCAAAATTCAGTTCCTTATTATAAAGCTGAGTTTGTTCACCAAGGGAAGTGCAAAGATAGAGGAAGAATATTACAAAAAATGTTGATAAAACAGTGAAAATATCAATCTACTTATCCAACTGTTCTCCCCATACAGGTCTACTATAGTACAGTCTTATCCCTACAACAGCTCATACTTCTTTCACTCTTCAGCAGTACTCAAATGAGGACACTCTTGCTCTACGGGGGACAGTAGGAATTTTAACATTTTTAATATTTAAATAAGTTTAACATGTCAGTAAATAGAGGCTTGTAAGCTAAAGAAACTTGGTTAGCCATAACTGAAGTATAGCAGCACAGTAACTTATTTCTTCGGGTTATTTAGAAATGAAAAATGGGTCAGACTACTTATTAACAGAAACCACTTGGCTGCCAAGCAAACTTTCAGGCAGCCAAGGGCTCATTGGTAGGAGTTTCCACAAATCTTGGTTTTGTCAGACTTCTCACAATAGGGCAAAATAATCAGGTGAAATTAAAATGGCCCTCTGCGAGACAGTCAGCAAAAAAAAAAAAAAAAAGACAACCCAGCCTTCAATTAGTGTCATCACTAACAAGCCATGTGAAAGATAATACAACAGATCTTGGCTGACTTCCTGCCAAGTTTCTCAGACCTCACTTTGCTTTTTTGACTTCATATGCAGTATCACATTTAGCAGGACTAATGAGCCTGCATTCCTCTAATGGGCCCACCCCAGCATGTGAGGTCTTTGTTTTCTTTTGTGGATGACCTCCTTTCCTCAAGAAATCAATGTTTAGAAAAAGACCAAGAATAAGGTCTTCATAGCATTATCACTCCAAGGGCTGCACTACCCTTACATTTAGAGCACACAAATCATTTTTGTCTAGCAATATTAAAGGAAACATGGAAAAACCTTTATTTCTACAGGACTGCAAATGTTATTGCTCCTGCTGAAAAGGCCCAGTGCAGCTCAATTTGTTGCTCTTAATTGGGAAAACTGATGGAAGCAAACAGAGAAATAGAAGAGAAAAAGAAAAGATCATCAGAAAGCACACTTTGCTTTCTAATGCAAAGTGTAAGTACTTTATCAGTGAGGCATTCTCAGTGTCACCTGTGAAAGCTCTACTGGAGAGAGCACGGACTGTAAAACCTCCCCCAAAAGCAGAGCTAATAGTAACTCTGTATCCTGAAACCTGGAGCAAATGCTGCATATGAAACTGGGGCTGCTGAAAGCAATCAGCCTTTCAGTCTCCTACACATGGGACATTTTGTCTCGCAAGTTTTCCAGATCAGTGTTGGTGGCATCAGGGAACATGCTAGCAGTTTGTCAGAATGCAGACACCAAAAGCACAGCAATATGCCCTTGTGGCAAAGATCAACAGCAGCCCCGGCTGCATTAGGCAGTATATTGCCAGCATGTGGAGGAAGGTGACTTTTCTCTTCTGCTCTGCACAGCTAGGACACACGTAAGCACAGTGTATGTGGTGCTGGGCTCCCCAGTATCAGAGGGACACAGACATACAGTGCAAGAGCCACGCAGAAGATGATGGAATTTGTACATCTTCAGGCAATGTAAGCAAAGGCTAGGAGATCTTATTACTGTGAGCAATTGCTGACTGACCAGATGATCTCCAGGGGAGCTTTGCAGCCTCAGCCATTCTATGGCTAGTTACATCCACTGCAAATCACACACAGCTCTCAAACAGGCTGAGCACACCCCTATCTGTGCCTAGGCTGCATCTAGCAGAAGTCTGTGCTGCTGAAGAAGCTGCAGGACAGCCAGAACTGGGACACAAGCAGACACTGAGGCTAGCATAGTTGGATTGCTTGGAATTCAGTGTAACAATTAGCCCATGCCCTATCAGA
This sequence comes from Odontophorus gujanensis, assembly GCA_013399175.1. NCBI lineage: Eukaryota > Metazoa > Chordata > Aves > Galliformes > Odontophoridae > Odontophorus > Odontophorus gujanensis. The sequence goes on along the minus strand of VXAB01002871.1, from coordinate 277,683 downwards.
AACAAGGCAATTGGCCTCCAGAGTTATTCCTGGCCTTTCTTGGAGACCCCAGAGGCACGTTGTGTCTGACAACTCTTGGTGACATGAAGAATTTAGTATAAGATTTACAACTTCAACCAAGTCGGCTACCCATGCTCTGCACTTCTGCCTCCTGTCCAGACTAGCAATCAAAGCAAGAGAAGAACATCACTAGGGGATGTCATAGGATTCAACAAAGATAATGACTGCTGTGGTTTTCTTAAAGCACTAGCATTAATAAAATTGATTGTGAAAAGGCCAAGACATTAAGTGCTAAGCAGATGATGAGCTCCAATTGCAGCAATTACCAACTGACTACATAAGGTACCCTAGCTTTTACTAGCGTTGTCCTTTTCTCCTCCTCCTTTGTCCCATCTCTAACCATTAGCTAAGACTTTTTAGACAACAGGCAATAGACTGTAGAATGAGACTTCCATGCATGAGGTATTTTGTTTGCCAGTATCAGTTTCTAAATCTCCATTCTTCTAGTGATTTTTCCCCCTAATTGATTTTATTGGGATATTTACGAGGTTTCTTCCCTCCCTCTAGGTGCCCCTTTCACAAAGCCTGTAGAGAAGCAATTCTCTTGAGTATTTTTTATGCCTTTATGAAGTAAAACCATCCAGCAGGGCTCTGTACCATCTGTAAGGCTAGCCCAGCTTGCTTCAACATCAAAAATAAATGCCAGAAATGAAGAAAATTGTGGGAAATTTTTTCCTAAGTTTTTTAGAAGTTTGTATAAAATCCTTGGGAGCAAATCTGCCTTTGGCAGAAAACCTCCTTCATCATCAGAGAACTACAATACATAAAAGCACTTAGCTTACAGAGGCAGGATTTGAAGGAAAGGGAAAAGAAACTTGGTGAAGCTTAAAGCTGTTTCTGCTGTTCATATTCATACAGCAGTGGTGATCAACTCTACAGTTAAAATAGTCCAACACACTTGCAATAAAGGTCAAGCACCAAATGCTGCCACTAGACCTGACAGATTCACTGATAAGCTTCACGTCCAGGCAAAGCTTAGGAGAAAAATACAAAGCTCCAAGCGTTAGTACTTCCAACAACACACACACCTACATAAGCATACATCTTAGCAGTAAGATTGTGCACTCATTTTTAGTAGAAATATACACTACTAAGGTTCAACCTTTTGAAAACCATGCCATATACACTTAATAAAATTGATATTTTAAATGAAATATGTGACACAGCTGTGAATAGCAATTCTTTAAGTACAGTCGAGTGTTTGTGTAACTAACAGCAAATGAGATGTGTTCTGAAGAATGAATGGGTTTTGCACTAATATGCAGAATATCTTTGCATAGTAATAACAGAAGAAAAATCAAATTATTCCAGAATCTGGTTAAGCATTGAGTGGGGTTATATGAGAATGTAAATTGGAGAGAAAAGGGCCATATCTCTGCATTCTCAACAATCTTTAATAGGTAATGAATTGTTTTGAAAATTTAGCTAGGGAAAAAGCATTTGAATTGGAATCTGGCAGTCCTTCAGGGTATTCTTAGAGGTTATCTCTGCAAGGCAGGTGGATGAGGAAAGGACAAGTTTAACCCTATAAAAATAATTATGATATATTATTAGCATCTAATGGCAATCTAATGGAGTCTTTACAGCAAAGACACCACTGGCTGCAATTTCTCTCTGTTATATGCATAAAAAAAAGCAGCTCTTAATGAAGTCTACTTTCTGGTAATTTCTCAAACTCACAGAAGTTAGCAGGGAACTTCCTGTACTCGAAACTTCACATACTTCAACTTATTTCCATGTTACTATTAATGCGAAAGCACCCAGGCAGCATGCAGCAAGCTTTAGTCCCTAAATCAGCACCAGAAATCTTTTGAGGCCATGTAGTAGATCAAGCAAGAATCTACAGCAAGAGGACTGGAAAGGAATGGCATCAGAGGCATCATTCTCTGTTTCTCCAGCTCTCACACCCCAGGAAGAGAAGCATAACTCTTCATAAAATTTCCTTTGTTGCATTACCATGTGAGCTACAACTAGGACACTAACACTGCCACAGCCACGTAGACACTGAGGTGAAAATGGAATGGAAGCCCAAGCAGACAAAGGGAGGTGAGGAACAAAATCCAACAGATGAGAAGGAGCAGGCAAATTGCCTGTCCTTCAAGATGGGCATGGGTGACCAGACCTAGAAACATGGATCAAGTACAATACCTTAGACCTGAGCTCAAGAGAAACTGAAATTCATGATCCTCCAGCAGTGAGAGCCCAGCACTGCCATTGTGAGAGTAAGATTGGTTCAGATCAGAATAACTAGGTATGTCACTTGCATATGAAGGTCATTAACTTTCTCCCTCTATGAAAGGATTGCATGTTTCTACACAATAGAATGCTAAATACTCATTTTCTCAAACTGAATTAGAATAATTTAACTCAACATCATGTACCCGCATTCTGGGCTTTCTATTTCTTTCAATCTACAAGAGTAAATTAAATTTCTTTGTATGAAACCAGGAGGTGCTATGGGGCTCTCAGGAGAATGTTGCATATGTCATCAACAATACCAAAAACTGAGCTTGTGCAAATGGCAGTATCTACTGGGAAATGAGTAACACGGTGAGTGAAGAGGTCGGGTTTTTCCCTTTTAAAGAGATTTGCAAAGATGTTATATGGGAGGAAACAGAAACTACTTAAAGTTTTATTTTGCCAAGAAAAGAATAACCACTTCTGACCTGTTTTTTTTGTTTTGTTTTGTTTTTTTTTGTCAGCTCAGCTCTTGGGAGATAAAAAAACAATAATATGACTGCATAATATTTAGAAACTGCAAAAGAAAAAGATTAAAGTTATAATTCTCTTGCTCTCTAATGTCAGTCGTATTAAACAAAAAAAAAAATAGAACCAAACCACAGCAACAGAGTTCTGAATTTTGGGTGCTTTCAGAATTCAGAAATGCCCCCACAATAAATTAATTCCCAGTAACATGGGACACAAAAAACCCCAATCTCTTATTTCAGTTTGTGAAAGATAAAGTGAAATATCAAGTTTCCATCCTATTTCTTCTGCTTAGATTCATCCAAACAAATTATCACAGTTCAGGAGCATTTCCACCTTTTTTCACCTACCTGGTTATACCAGCAGAGTTCACATGTATTATTTCCATTTCTTGTCCAACCACTTGAATAACACCTGCCTTCTTCATCAGCTTCCTAAAATAACAACCTTTGGCAGGTAAGAAAAAATTCCTCATTCTCCAATGCAAAATAGCATTCAAGTAATGAACTTAGGGCTCAGCTCAACAGATATTTAATTTGACAAGTGCTAAGTTCAAACTTGTGATATCTCATCTTTGCATTGAGATATCTAAACTGAGTGATCTGTGCATAATGCAATAAGCTAGAAACAAACATCATAGCATTTAAAAAACAGCTCAAGCTTTTTGCCATGGAAATCATTTCTCCTTAAAACATCAAGCCAGAATAACTGTATATTTTGTTTAGAATGACAGCTGATTTTTTCGTGTATTTGCTGTCTTTTGATGGCAGATAAGTGGGAAGAGAAATGTGCTCTCCGAAGGCTTTTATCAACAAAAATCACAGTCAGAAAATTGCACCATGGAATACAGCAATATTTCCATACTTTACTGCACTTATAGGGAGAAAACTGCCATTAGGGTTAACAGGGTGTCAAAAAAAAAATAATAATAGATGTTTCTTTTCACAGATCCTTTGTTTGGTCAGAATGTTTCCCCCTACAGTCACAGGGGGTGGGAGGCCATCAAAGCAGAATTTAAAGCATTAGGCTTTTCAGTGAAGTATAGCCAGTATTTTAACAGGGGAACCCAACAAAACTCCTGTCAGATCCACAGACAGTGATAAAAACCATAAAGGGACAGTCACCCTAGGGAATCTATACACCTGCATTGCATTTAAAGAGAATTGCTCCTATCTTAAAATGAACAGTGAGCAGAAACATCTACAAAGGCTTTGTTGCTCCCTGGAATGGTTCTTCCTAGTGCCCTTCCTGTGCTGTTTGTAGGGCAGACCTACCAGGAGAGCATTAGTAAAGGCAGCTGAGCAACTAGCTTTTCCTGGGAAGACATTTCAGATGGCTGTTTGGAGTTCTGTGGAGTTCATTTGAAAGGAAAACAGCATCTCATGAGCTTATATATGCTCAGACCGAGGGAGAATGGGGTTGTGCTCTGCCCTGGGAGCAGCAGGAGACCTGGGGTCTGCTCCTGCTTTTTGCACCATGTACTAAAGCTACCAAAGCTCTACTTCCATTTTGCTAAGTGTGAACTATGACTTGTAGTAAGAGTTGCTTCTTTTGCTGTTAGAAATTAAATTCCCAGCAAGCAGACTCCTGTGGATTCACAAGAATCATCACAGCAGCTGTAAAAGCCTTTCATCTCTCTATGACTCAGTTGTGTTGCTAGTATTTCAGTTACTTGCACATTTCGTAAACAAAGCTATTCTGAGATCCCTTGGAAGCCTGTCTCCTTCTCCAAAGGCAGTCCTGGCTTCCCCCATCAGGACTCCCTTCCCTTTGGGAAGCATCATGCCTTGCTGCTCCTCAGCTCACAGTGCTACGGGATCTCTGTAGGGCTGCTCCAGCTGCTCATCCTCCTCAGTGTTCCTGGAACTCAACACAGGGTCCAGCCCCCAGCACAGTACTGTTTGTGCTCTCCATGCATTATGACAATAACAAAAGCAGCTGTTGTCTGAGAGGGATTTCTTTGCAGCAGAGTAGTGAAAAATAGCTCAGCCCTCCCTGTCAACCAAATCTGGCAAGAGACAAAGAAAGCTGCACCCATTTTGTTCCAGCAAAGTGATTTGAAATAACAAAAATATCTCAAATGCCCCTTCTGACCCAAAATACTATTAGCAGTAATATGGGTGTGCCTTTAAGTAATTGTTGAGGAAAATTTAACCAGAAAAAATGAATAAGACTCCTAAAAATTCTCATTCTGGTGTCCCCATCAGCCTTTTACTGAAATCCCCTCATGGTGCAGGCATTACTTTCTCCATTTAGATCACTACCAGTGCTATCAAAGGGCGATTTGCTTTTGTTCTTTGTGTTATACATTTCATCAGAGCATTCACCTCAACTAATTTCTTACTCCACACACAGCATTCAGGTATATCACACACAGCACGCATGGAATTACACTATTTCTTGATCTGCTACTATTCAGCTTTTCAACTACTCCTCCAGCAATAAGATATTTTTTTCCTTTTCTTGTGATGTTTCAGCATTCTTCTAGGAGCGGAGAGCAACACTGCAGAAAATAAGTGATTTTACTCCCATCTTGATAATTGATTGGTTTGATCAGAATAGTCCATAAAATAATAAAACAACAGCCCAGTGCCCATAAAAGCTGCTGGTCTTTCCACAGATCGAGTTTACTTTCAATTGTGAGGTAGCAAAGGGAAAGAGAATGGGTCTCGATGAACAAAACTGTTAGTCTTCACTGAATAATATCATAGTCAAAGTGATGCAGCTTCATCTTTTAGTTCAAATTAAGAGATACGAAATAGAAGTTATCCAAAGCCTCTTATTAAAAGATGACCATTGTCATTTGCACTTTTCTTCTTCCTCCTTTTAGGAAACTTGCTGTTTCTCTCTTTCTAGCTTTCTTGAATAGGACTTAATGGAGAAGAATTAAAATGGAATATGACTAGGTACTGGCATGGACTCAAAGCAAGCCATGTTCTTGGAGCCCATTTGTCTGCCACCAAGATACTGGGAAAGCCAGCAGGCCGACCTGGCTGCACTTAGTTCATGGTCACTCCCTTAGAAGAAAATTTCTCAGAAAAGGCATAGAAAAAAATAAATAAATACGGATGCTGATTAGAAAAGATGTAAGAGCTGGTTTCTCATTTGTTCTGTGACTTACTACAGTTGCACTCCTCCAACACTTTCAAATCCATTTCCTCCTGGAACTCAATTATCACAGAAACCAAGTAAAGCAATCAAATTCTGCCCTAACAGCTGGGATTTTTCCAGCAGAAGAAATATCTGTAGCTGAAAAAATGTTTTCCTCCATTTTATAGATCTTCTAGTTGCTGTTTGCAGAAAGAGATACCATATGTTTTATTCTGATCCTTAGTACATAACAAGCTACATTAAAAAAAAGGTACGGTTTGACTGCAGAGCTTGATATCAGTGCTATGTCAAAACCCAACTCTGTATACATGTATATGAAGGCAGGGAAATAAACTAGAGGTACACGCATACCCAGCTATAGGAAGGTGAAGCATGGATCTTCCAAATGAGCAAAAATAACATGCTTGCACAAAACCCACTGTCACAGCATAGACAACATCATGACTAAGAACTCATTTAACTTGAACTAAGGAGTAGTTTGAAATAAAAGCACTATCATTTCCCATGACTATCATACTTCCCAAGCACCAGGAGACTGTGAAATGAAACTTCTATCATTTTGCAGAAAAAAAATGTTACTCTGGAAGCAATCAGTGGTCAGCAGAACATAATAGCAGTTGACATTTCAGGTCAATATGAAAGCAGTTTGGAGCCAGCCAGTTCGGAAACGTTCCAGTTTGTCACTTCATTGCTAATGAGGACAATGTTGCAACATGTTTTGTTTAACATAAAAAAAAATAAAAATAAAATCAGGATTAGGATCATGGGAGAATTATTTCCCTTTTAACTTTACCCCCCTCTAACCCTCCTTCCAAATACAATTGTTCTATTTTTAAATAAGCTCATTTGCTCTTATTGTTTTTGCATCAAGTTGGCAGCTCACCCATCTGCCTCCTGCTGTGCTTAAAAAGATGTCATGATCCTGCAGCCCCAAACACAGTCCTGATGTTTCCACTGAGCTAAAACATCTGCAATGACAACTTTCTCTTAGGAGTGAAGCTATTTTTGTAACAATGACCAACTCAACACATCCAGAGTACCAGGATATTCATTGCTTAGTGGTGGAAAAAAAAAGTTTGTATATACTGATCCTTACCTTCCACACACACCTTGTTTGGGAGCAATACCACACAAAGTTGGCTGACAAACAAGGATGTCCCTTCTTCACCCTCAGTCCTACTGCAATCTGTGGAGCAGCCCCTCAGCTCCAGAATAGTCCCATGTCTCTCTCAGATCAGTGGCAAATGTCAGATGAGACACACCTGGAGAATTATTCCATATTAACTAGGAAAGAGGCAGACAGCAAGCAGGTAACTGAATCCATGCACTAAAGAAAGCTTGCATCAGAATTTCAAGCCCAGTTCTTACAAGTAACTGAAGGAAAACCCAAATTTCACTGAAAGGAGTAACACTCTTACAGGAGGAAAAAAAAAAAATCTGCCTATGCCTTTACTTGCATAGGAGCACTGAAAGTTAAGTGAAAGATACAGAAATGTGCAACACTACCAGTCTAGGTCCACGGTTCCTTGCTGCCATAGGTTTGGAAGCCTTGGTGAGGACTGATTCTTTTCTCCTTCAAAGTTGGGACTGGCTCTCCTCCAGAAAAATCAGCTCTGCTATTACATGAGTACAAAAGCAGCATCAAAAGCAATAAGCTTTCAGACCTGGCACAATCTCCAGACCAGTTTCTGACCCTGAACACATGCACATTGGTTACTTCTGTAGATTCTTCATCTTGCGACTCAGTGAAGGAGCCTGAAAGACTCCTTAACTTGATGTAAAGCAGAGATTGAGTCGCTTTGTCACCCTTAGATGTCTTCCCTGTGAAACAAGTCAGAATAGATGCACACTTGCCATAAGTGTACTTCATGGAATAAATAGGTTTGACAGCTGACCATTTCTGGCAAGTGCTGCAGAGAATCTTTTATTCTTAAAGAAACTGAAAGCAGGGATGTGGCAGTATATCAAAATAACTTCCACAGAAAGCAAACAGCCCACCCTCTACCAGAGGGACAAATCCCAAGGAGATTATTTTTTTTCTCCTTATTACAGTAATGAATATTCTGCCACTTCAGTAGGGCAAGCATAATTGTTCAAGTTGCTACACTGAGACTAATTGCCCTGTCACTTACAATTAGAGGTGCTAATACGGTCATTAAGATATTAGAAATGGCTCCTGAGCATCTTCTCAGGTCACCACAACATGCAACGCCCTTCTAGCTGATCAGCAGAGGGAGGAGGAGGCTGGAGACCTGCACAGACAATGGTAAATGGGAAGTACTACAGGCAAGGATATGCCACATCCTTCCTGCAAAATCCTCACTGGCTGAGGATATTAAAGGGAGACCCAGGTGTCCGCCAGCAGGCTGGTGTTTCCCTACAGGAAAAAAACACCCTTGTTCAAAAAGGACTGTCTGCTTTGACAGAACCTATCTTGAAAAACTGCAACTTCAATGTTGTCTCTCCAGTAAGCTGCAGAGTGGGGTGCTCCAGCCCCTGAGCACAGTTTGACATCAGAGTGGGACTGAGAGTTCATCTGTAAACCTGGTTAAGGGAAAAGACCATTTTGTCTTTGATTTCTTTTGTACAGAGCAGCCAACACACAAGACAGGGCAACATGGAGCTTTTAATCCATGTTTCATGGCAAGAGAGTGTAATTATACTCAGTCACATAGGAAACCACAGCACTAAATCTTGGTGGGTGCCAGGTTGGTGAGGGCAGCCTTTGTGTTTCTGTGCCACACTGTTTGAAAGAGGTGGCTTTCACGTGGGAGACTCCAGACCCCAGCTATCCTGTGCTTTAAGGTAACTTGGAGATATTTTTTGGAAGGTCAGTTTCGAAAAAGCAGCAGAAAAAAAAACCCTCTCTACAAATAACCCAGCTCCTCCAAAAGGTTTGGCACCTCCATCAGGTTTTGGCAAACAGGAGGGGGAACAGCCTGCCTGGTGTTGGCTTTCCTCCACAAGGAAGTTCAGATCTAACACTATCATGCCACGCTAGAAAGAACTGAGCAGATAAGAAGCCACATGCAACCCAAACCACAAAGCCTCCATTGAAAACATGCTTTGATTTCAGGGAGAGGAAAACGAAGAGAGGATTACAGACCCAGGGCTCTCTACATTGTCCCAGATTTAAATCCATTATGCTACAACAGAGTTGGCCCAAATTCTGCTTCACTGTGAAAAAGGCAAAGTGCTTAGCTTCCATCAGCTGCAGCAACATTTCCGATTTCTTATCTCGTTCCTAATTGCCATTCACGAGGCAGCAGAGCTGTGTTCACGTCTAGCCTTTCCCCATTTACTCTGAAGGTTAAAATGTCACAACAGGTGCAGAGTAACCAGCAGTTTAAAAAAAAATGTTTGTAGATATGCAAGCCCGTTATTGCAGCTCCAACGAGAAAATAATGCTCTCTTTGTACTTGTTTTCTCTTGACAGACAGCTTAAATTAGGTTGCTGAATAACTTGCTACATAGTACAACAGTAAACCTGTCACAAAAGCATGTTAATCAAAGCACAACTGATACTTGACATCCCCTGGTGAAAGGCATTTTTACAGTGTTTCATTAACATTGAAAGGAGGATTAAGAGGCCTATTTCTTGATTAATGTCTCTCTCAGACTGGGAGATGTAATCCTATCTATAACCTCGAATTACTGGAAACAAAATTAAATTTCTGCCAGCAGATAATTCCAGGCACATATGACATTGAGTAAAAAAAGTGAGTTTATTTACCTCCTTTATCTGACCTGCAGACACTGTGAGTTGCTGGAAGTGCAGGGGGAGCACTGAGGCTCCAGCTGCCCGGAGAGGCTGTGCAATAGCCCCTGGGCTCCAAGGGATTGGATAAACATTTGGCAAATATTGCTTCTAGTGTCCAAAATTATTGCAAAATGATATGGGAAAAATCCCTGGTGGCAAAGTAGAGCTGGTTGTTAGAGAAAATTTCATATATAAAGGTTAGAGAGAAGGTACTTGACTAACCTGGCATACCAGCTGTGACAGTGAAATATTGCAGGTGATGCAGTATGTTTTCAAAACAGCTTCAGGCTATAGGAGGAAGAAAGAGAGACTGAGGAAAAATAAATAAATAAAAATGCTAGGATTTCTGACAAGGTATTGCCTCGCTCTTATCCCTACCAGGTGACAGAGACCCTCCTGAGACTTCCATGCTCTATTTGATGGACAACATGGCCAGGTCCAGACTCTTCCAGCTTTCCAAAGCTAGCGTGACTTATACCAGAAGTACTTAGAAGCCCAGAGGAAAGAACCAGTGCTCATAAAACCAGCATCTATGTCACACATGACAGGGCAAAGATACCTTCAGGTCAGCCAGCAATTCAGCTGCTTCCTCATGGAAGCATCCTTAGGTCAGGAGAAAGAGAGACCTGGACTACCAGCAGACATCCCTCTATTTTATAGAATCATAGGACATATCAAGTGCAATCATGCATGTGCCTGTGTTCCCCTCACCAACGCTACCGTTATCATCTCAAGCCAGGAACAATTTCTTCCAGTAGACAAGCACTAGGGCTTTTTGGAGGCCAACTTCATGTTCTGAGCTGTTAACACATTGCCTAAGGCTACCCTATGTCTCACAGCTCACTCTGCTTTGATCTTCTCCTTTGGTTCATCCAACTTCCCTCTGAAGTACAGGCGATGTGCCAGGGGTCTAGCCCTGGGGTTCAGTCCCACAGGAAATACAGCCCCAGGACCTGCCTGCCCAGCAGTACTGCCAAACCACACTGTAATTTTGCTTTACCATGAGTGTCTGGAAAATTTTTGTAGGAGCACGGCAATCAAAAAACATCACTTGGCAAAAACAAAAAATTTGGAAGAGGGCAGAGCATTAAATGCATGCTATTAAAACAACATTGAAACTACATGCATCTACCCTGGATCTTGAACAACCACTCTCAGTCCAGAAGTCTACAAAGCACACAAGTTTGTAATTCATGACTCCCTCTTCAACATATATTTTCCACCAGCTCCTTTGTACTGGAGCAACATCTTTGTTTTCACAACTGTCTCAAGAATCAGGTTAAATCAGACTGTGAAGGGGCAGGATTTAAGAAACAGATGGAGCCACATTATCTTCAAATTGTTAAAAGGGCAGTAACCATCCAGATCCAGGGTCATTGTTTTAGCCTTGCAGCTTCACTAAGCTGAGGGCAAGAGGTGTACAGCCGTAACTACACTGCAAGGGGCCTAGAACTTTCCATTACATCATCTATATTGTGCAATCTTAGAGCTCCTAAACCTGACACTTAAAATGCTATATCCACAACCCAAGGAAAAGGTTGCATTTCTTGCAGCCACTTATAACAGCACAGTAGATCTTAGAGAGTCTTAACCAAAGGGTAGGCAAACTTTTGCTACAGCAATTAAACGTCCTGTCCATTTACAGATTAAATACATATATATATGTATGTATATATATATATCAGGCATTCAAAAGCTTTAGGGTGAAGATCTTTAGGGAGTAATTCAGCTAGACCTCTTTCTGTTAATCTCACTTCAAAAACTCAGTTTCTTCTGATGAAACAACTCCCTCATTTGGAAGCTAACTTGTAAACAACTTTGTGACACACACACTGGCTTACTTATATATTAAGTGAGCCATATGGCACCAGAACCAACAATTTAAGTGGGAACAGACAACAAATAAATGGTGCAGAAAGCTAAGCTTTAGATGGCTGAGAGGATCAGTTCAGAGATGAGTTTGACCAGAGACAAAAAGAGCAATTTCCCAAAGAGCAGAAGAAGTCTAGAACTGAGGTCATAAGTGAAGCCATTGGATAATCATACTGATGCTGTGCTCTGTGATGGGTTTGTTAAGACCTCAGTGTCTCACATCACCAGTCTGTACTGTGTTCATCAGCGTATCAAGGGGATAAGATAGATGCCAGCCCTATGCAGATTGCACCACACAATGCAGCCATCTCTCACAGCTCTGACATAAGATGGGACTTCTATGGGAGGTCAAGCAGGTTAAGCACCTCAAACAGGAAGAGAAACACTGCTCCCCCAGTTTTGGCTGTGCCAGTGACACAAGTACAGAACAGGCTGAGCTCATGGAACCATCTTTGACAATCTGAAAAAAAGAAAAACCATCATCTCCAAAGCAGCTCACTGGACTCTGAAAGACCTCTTTGTGGATGGGGGAAAAGCAAAACCTGTCCAGTAGCTCACTCTCTTGGGTTCCTCCTATTACTGATGCCAGACAGGGCAAAGAAAGAACATAAGACTAAGTTTGTCAACCTCTGTTGTCATCTCTGTTACACTCAATTGAAATTTTGTGCTCTCATTTCTAAGTACACACATGACTCACTGGTAGATATCATTAACCAAGGACAGGATCTTCCTACTTAATTGCTCTCTATAGGAAACAATCAATGGCAAGAAGAAAGCTGTCCAGAAAAAGAAGGGGAAGATTTAAATAACTAACTTTTCAATGAAGTTAGAAACAGCTAAACTAGTCGCCCAATTAAATAGTTCACTCCACCACGATGAAGCATGTTGCACCAGGGCATTGAAAGCCAGGTACTTCTGAGATGGGGTTGCTGGGCAGGTGCTGAGCTAAAGCAAAACCAAAAGCAGGCCCTGTCCCAAGCCCCAGCACCTGCAAGGAACAGGAGAATCTGTTCACTCTCCTCCCTTTTGGCAGGTGCACTTATCCTGCAGCTTGTTCAAGTGCCTCACAGGACTCAAACTCCCCTCTTTCAGCCCATTTTACCAGTTTCCTCATTTTTTCCTGTTTACTTGTCTGATTATTCTCTGTTTTCCTGTCTCTTGCCTGAGCTTCATGCTCAGTTTGGATTGGCAGCCACAAAGGCTCTAAAGAGGAGCCCCTCAGCAGCAGGAAGAGACTACAGCATAAGGAGACACAGCAGGACACCTACCAATGGCAAGGTGCCACTTTGCAGCAGCAGCTCTGGCTTCAGGGCTCAACCTGTGTACCTTAAGCAGCCTGGTCATCTCAAACATCAGTGAATCCCTTTCCCTCTGGCTGGATGGCAGCTGCAAGTCACTGCAGGCTGTCTCTTGCATTAGAGCATGAAGTCTTAGGGCACAGAAATCTCTTTAGTTACCTTCAGATTAAATATATATATATGGGGGGATTTAATACAGGGACTACATCAAAAATCATATTAGAGAGCAGAGAATTCAGAAATGCGTGAGTTATGAACATTTTCACAGCTATCTGATTTGGAAAATAAGATACAGGAGGACAGTTTGGTTTATTATGAGATTAATTTCTCTTCAGATTTCTCTTAACAGTGTTTTTATCATGTGAAACGAGAGGCAGTGCCACAGCTAGTTAAACAAAATAAGTAGGAAAGAAAAGAAATAATTCTGAAACCTCTCTAAAATGAAGACATTTTTCCAAATCAGGAGCCATAAATAAACCAAAGTATTTGCCCTCAGGGAAGAGCTTAATACAGCTCTGGTTCAGCTAAAGGAATCTCAGAGATGCATTTTCACCCCCCCCTCCCACCCCACCCCACCCATATGCTCCCATGCCTCTGCATCACTACTCTCACTTTGAGAGTCAAAGTTACTCTTTGCATTTAATGAATGTATGCTAACAACAGTCACCCTGAAAGAGCCAGAAGAGCCAATAGACAGTTCTCTTGCAGAAGTGATGGAAGGGGCAGCACACACTCGAATAAAGCATTTGTACTACAGCCATACCAGCACCTCATTTCTCCCATCTTCACTACTTGTGTTACCCTGCTGGGGCTGGGATCTCACAGCACATTTTAACAGCTGGCAGAGGGATTAGGAAGCCTGGAATGCAATAGAACATGCTCAGGAAGCTTTTCTCTCCCATCTTGTTGCTTCCCCAGTGTCATTATTTGCGTTGGGCATCCATTTCTGGTAGTCCAGATTTGCAAATTGCTGCATCCAGCTACCTGCCTGATGGATAAATCAGTCACAAATCCCAACACAACTGGTCAAATCATTTTTTCTTCCCACCTGTATAAATCAAAAGTCACTTCACAGTGAACTCAGCAGAGCTGCCCAAAATTTACTATAGCATTACATGAAAAAGTGGAAAAGAAAATATGAACAAGTTCCTATTCTGGCTGGCTTGCTACTGTTGATATTATTTGCTTCTTGGAGTAAAAGTTGTTGCCAAAGTCCTGTAGTTAAGTAAAAGAATGTCTTTTTTGGTAAAGAAAAATCAGTCATGCACAAGCATGCTCACACCCTTCAATAGTATGTGGAAGATTTAGGAACAGTGTTTAACAAAAAGCTGCTTCCACAGCAGATACACCATTTGCTGTTTGGGAGAGGTTGTCTATATCTTCATTTTCCTACTGTCAACTTCATTTAACAGAAGTGAGTACAGTTTTGCAAACCCAGTTATACTTTGATTCCCACTCAATCTCTCTGCTCTGAGATTTTCACAGAAAGCTGGTGGGAGGCACTGAGGCTGTGTGGTCCAGACAGAGCCACAGGAGACCCAAGCATGGGGAATCCCAAGTCACCAAAGACAGCAGGGTACTCCAGAGCCTACAGAGTACAGCAGTTTCCATTCCTTCTAAATATTCAATCAGCAGAAGGACCTCAGACCTTCCTGAGTAGCAGAAGTGAGAATCCAGGAAATACTGCTTCATTGGGATGCAGCAGCTGTACCTAGAGCCCAGTATTCATGTGTAGGGACAGTCCCAGATGAAACACAGCCACAGAGGGCACAGCAAGGAATGTACCTACACTAGTAATGAAATAATGACCTGCCAGGTTTACAGTTCCAACACTGGAAAATGCTGAGTTTTCTGAGGTAGATGTGTGTACACATAGGAAAGGAAAAAAAAAGTGTTTTAACATCTTGTTTCTGCCTTCTTTCTCTCTGCTCCTTTGAATTTCAAAAAATCAAATGCTATAATTGGAACAGAGTAAAAAACAGTTTCTATCATATGAGAAACTGACATTATGGCATGTCTCTAACTCTCAAAGCTGAAAAATAATCTAAATTTTTTCATGAAGTGACAATCCAAGAAACTCCTGTTTTGGATCCATCTATACTGATACATTTAAACATTGTTTCGAGAGCATTGAAGCAATGTAAGAAATTAAATCCTCTTAAAGTATATCAACATTTTATGCAAAGAATCCCAGCAATTGCTGAAACAAGAATTCTATCTTAGAGCAAAACAAAAACGTTCATCTGTTGAAAATATCTGTCTTATAGAGAAGTGTCAATTGCATTCTGATTTTGATGAAACTGCATTTTCTGACAACAAATATTGTTACAACAGAAATTGTGATTAGCTTTCCTGTAATATAAACACGTTTGGTTTATACACACCCAGAAGCAAACAGCAGGCAGTAATATTTCCATTTATGGGAGGCACCTTACCAATATCTGTATATTACACTGAAGCTGGGATGGATTTTCCCCCATCTGCACCCCCCCCCCCACACACACACACACACACAGGGCATGTACATTTATCATCTGATTAAAAATGTTATTTATCTTTGTATAAAAACAAGCCAAGACGTTTATAAATAACTTATAATACTACAGCAGAGTGCTAAACATCATGATTTAGGATGAAAGAAGAAACCCTTCTGATCATTGTCCTTGAGTATTTCAAAGCTCATTTTTCATGTTTATTTGCTGTCACTGACAATAAGTGATTGCCTTGCTGTATTGCATTTCCTCTGCAATGGTGAGTTGTTTGCAAGAGGAACGGAGGACAAGCTGTCACATCAAAGAGAAAAGACTAAAACCCACCAGGAGGTGAAGCAGGGGTTTATTGTCTTTAGCCCTGGGTTTTGACAGTTAATTAGCTCTCATCCAATTTATGTTTGCGTGACAGCTACACTGGGGTCAACAGAAACAACTCCAAGGTGAGGCAAAAGCAAAGGATACAAGGCAGGAAAACCTGCTACAGAGCCCCAGGAAACCAAAGGGCTTTCTCTTTCCCCTGGCTCATGACTGATGGACTCGTATCCTAATGAAGCTTTTGACCTGCTTGTTTTCCCCTCTCCACACAGAGGGTTCTTTTGGCAGCTTTGGGCATTGAGGACCTGCCAAAGCGACTGCTAAATTAAGCAGTCAATATAGCAACATCTGTGGAAAAATGCTGTCCATTCAGCTCACTTTGTGACAACTGCCTGGGAAGAGGAAGAAGTCAACAAGAATGTGGTAATGTGGGGTTCCAACCAGAGCCTGCAGTGCTCCATAGGGTTGAACTGCACTGGCTGCCCACTGGGACCTGAATATCTCTTCAGCCACCTCTTCTGAGGCTCAGAGACCTTCTAAGATGTTGTAAAGCCAGTGTGCTTAACCTCTCTGAACCCTGTTGCTCCTTCTACTGCTTCAGTGGTCTGCCATCTTCACTTCCTCACCCACAGCAGTCTGAAACTCACAGAGCATTGAGCAAGCTGTGCCCACACGTTGCAGGGAAGCACTCTGCACACCTTGTGACAGGACTTATGCTCATATCAATGTCTTAGCTGTAGTGAGTGCCTAACCACTAGGGAAAGTCCTGACCTACTTGGTCTGTAGCAAAATGCAGCAAGGACACATTGCCTAACAGAATGATTGGATCACATTGGAGGTCACGTACATGTCTCAGGGCAATGATATAGACAGCAGTGCTGGAAGAAAGAATTGGAAATAAGATGCTAATTCACTTTGTATTAGGGTAAACATCCCCTGAATGGGAACATCTGAATATAACTGAACCAACAGAGCTCAGAGGGAAAGTCAGCCCTGAACACCACCGAGGCTCCTTGGCAATGCCTCAGACACACCTCGTGCTTTGCCTCCAAGAGAAAACTTGTACCAAGCAGAAAGCTTCCTTCTGCCTTAAAAAAAAAAAAAGTTCATTTTCCAGATCCTATCCAAGCAGATCTTAAGTTCCAAGGTGCACAAGAAGCCTATTTCCTACAGAGACAGTCCTAAAGACACAGCCTTTGCATACTTCCACATGAAATGCAGAAAACACCACAGTAAAGCTGATGCTGGCACAATACCCAGAGTCCCACTTCAGTACCACACTCCTGCTGTGATAGCGTCTGATGGGATCCAAAAAAGAATTTCTCCTGTATGTGCATCCCACTGGTGATGCCACTGGAAAATTACCAGCAAATGGTGAGCCTGAAGCAGAGAATCACCCAAGTTTTTCTATCTGTTTCAAGGGAAATTTCACCACGTGCCATTTCAGGTTTATAACCAAGCTGCTCGACGTCATGCAAAAAAATACAGTGCTGACTTTACTGAAGAATGGGAGTTAATATAAGTTGTATGAAAGCAGTCTCATGAGATGCACGCAGCAAACAACAGCCTAAACCTAGCCCATGCGCTTGTGGCAACGTATTTCTCTCAGCCATGAATCATGTGCGATGTAAAAAGAAAACTGTTTTCCACCTCCAAAATACCATGGAAAGTAAGCAGTCCCTCACACTGCAGCAAGAGAGGCTCTGCACAGCAGGGACCAGAACTGTGTTACTCACAGGGAGCCTGAAGACTTGGCAACATCACAGCTAAATCTGTCAACTGCATTTCACACAGGTCATTGAGCAACCAGCAGAAGGGAATCATTTGCAGTCAGACCTGATCTAGGGAGGTTCAGCTAAGAAATAGGATAAAGGCTCCTTCAGTTCAAGGTCATCTTTCTCACCAGTTGCTTGGAGGCCTCATTCCAGTCTCCTCCCCCCCTCCGCCACTGTCTGTTCCCTGTGGCCATGAGCTGTGCCTGATGCCTGGGGATTTGGGGAAGCCAGCAACAAGCCTAAGGAAGCCTTTCTTCTGCACAAATTTGGAAGTTGGAGCTAAACACTTACCAGCAGATTTAGTAGTTTTCCATTGGCAAATGCTCAGACTGAGCTCAGATCTCCCTCACCTTCACAAACTTGCATGTCAGGTACCATGGTGTGTGACACTTGAGTAAGTTCCTCAACTACCCATCATTCTGCTTTAACTCAGGTGCTGTGCCCCTTTTGCAGTATGTGCATAAAAAAAGCCAACAACATGGTACTTGACAGCTCAAAGGGAAGGCAAATTAGAAATTTGATCAGGATGCAGTTTCCTCTGTACACACTTCTCTTACCAAATGTAAAGAAATTACTTAGCAGGTCCAGGGTTTAATGCATAAACACAGGCAGGCAACCACCATAGAGGGGAGCCAGAGAAGCCTCAAATCACTGAGTTACAGAATCATTGAGATCAGAGAGGACTGCTAAGATCAATAAGTCCATCCCCAATGAACCAAATCCCTCAGTGCCACATGCCCACATTCCTTGAACACCTCCCTCCAGGGACAGTGACTCCATCACTCCCCCAGGTAGCCTGTTTCAATGCATCACTGCTCTTTCTAAGAAATTTTTCCTAACATCCAGCCTGAATCTTTCCTGGCGCAACTTAAAGCCATTACATCTATTCTATCACTGCTTTCTGGCAGGATGACTTCCACCTCACTATAACTTCCCTCCAGGCAGTTGCAGAGTGCAATACAGTCTCCCCTGAGCCTCTTCTTCTCCAGGTTGAATCATCCCAGTTCCCTTAGATGCTCCTCACAAGACTTGTGCTCCAACTACAATCAAGGCACATGTCAGGCTC
Organism: Odontophorus gujanensis; assembly: GCA_013399175.1. NCBI lineage: Eukaryota > Metazoa > Chordata > Aves > Galliformes > Odontophoridae > Odontophorus > Odontophorus gujanensis. The sequence continues at coordinate 259,228 of VXAB01002871.1, read as the reverse complement.
TGCTAAAGTGTGCCCCAGCCATATAACAGAGAAGAAAGACTGTCTTGTTGAAAGCACTGCAGAACCAGCCAGGGCAGGCTCTCAGCCATGCCACTCTGCTACCTGTATTTCCTGTGCTCTTTCTCCCAGCTCCTTTGAGGAGCACCAGGTCCTCTATCACTGCTCACTGGAGGCTTTTCAAGTTCCTTTAAAGAAAGAAAAACTTCTAGCCGAAGACCAGTTGTTATAAATCAGGTACCCCACTATTTCAAGACAAACATTTTTGATGCATGCACACATCTTTTGTCAAGGGAGCATATACCAGGCTCATATCAGAAGGCTGAGAGTATTTTTGAGCTACCCTCAACTCAGAAGAAGAATGAAGTCAGTGAATGCCTAACCACATTACAAATCCTCTATGGATAAGGTAAGTAGTCCTAAAACATAATTAAGATCTGGAGTCCTGAGATCACAGCCATGCAGCAATGAAACCATGACCTCAGCCCAAGGAATAAGATAGAAGACAGACCAACTCCTTCTAAAGGGGAAGTTGGCAAATAATGCTTTCTAAATCGTTTGAATTTGCACATGCTCAGCTGAGGGTGCATGAGGACGGAAGAGAGCTGAAGCAGCCATGCCAACTGCATTAGCTGCTTCCAAGGCTGGAGGGGCACCCTGCCAGTACAGGCACTGGGAGATGGAGGAGCTCTCCATCCCACACCTGTATGCATGCAATGTTAAGTCTTGTTGCCCAAGCACTAGAGAAACTTTGAGCTGTTGTTTCCCCCTAACATAAAGCAGCCTCATTCACACTGACCAGACACAGTATTAGGTTCTAGATGTCATAGCACCAAAGCAGCTCTCAAGGGCTGTTTTATCAAGATGGTCCCAAGCCTCCACTCAGATTTGCATCTTTTGTGTCTTCCTAGTACTAGAGAGGAGCTGATGGCTCACACTGGACCTCAAACATACTCTGTGCAGAAATTACACTGTGAGATGCTCCTCATGGAGGGCATCACTTTTCTGGCAAACTCTTCTCCCTTCTCTCCCCATTTTCAGATAGCTTGGCTTTTAAGCATGCGTAAAGCTTTTGCCTTTGAGTGAACACTAGAAGGAGGACGATGCAACCTGTGGGAGGAAGAGATATCAGAAGAGAATCAGCTGAGCAGTGGAAAGCATCTCTATTCATCACAGGTCTGCTGGCAGTCAGAGATTGAGATACAGCTGTCAGGAAAAGCATCAGTGCACAATCAGTCAAAGCAGCAGTGTTCCCTTTAGAGGCATTCAGATTTCTGGGCATCCTACAGAGTCTCCAAAGTAGTAATGTGTTTGTGACAACTGCCTAGCATATTTCTGAGCATTGTAAGAAAATAAAGCACTGACATTACAAAAATAGAGTGGCATAAGTCTACTCATCAAATTAAGAACAACAACAAAAAATCCAAGAACCTACACATTTGATTCAGAAAAGCATCTTCATCACCATTAGCAATGATGAAAGCCACTTTCCTGGCAAGGCTCAAGCTACCTGCAGAGAATTCACTTACCCTGACTTCTACAAGAAGCTCAAGGGAAAAAATGCCATCCATCCCTCTTTCCTCTATATGATCCAATCTGCTCCATATGGTGCTGCCTGATAGTGAATGAGAAATTAAAAACATTAGCAGCAGCCTCTGCCCTCTCCTCCCCCATTGCTTTCTGCCAGCATTGACTGTAAAAAAAATAAATAAAACAATCCACTGGCCCAAGCTGGGGACTGAACTATTTAACTGCTGAGCTCTGTACATAAGCTCTGTTCACAGATGCCAATTTCGCCAAGTACTGATTGTTCTGAATTATCTTCCCTTGAAGAATAAGCCTTACAACAAACTGGCCATCTCCACGTGTACTTCTTCCTTTAAATTCAAAACATGGAAAAAAAAAAAAAAAGAGAATCAGAAATTAGAACTCACTAAAACCTTTGAGCCTGAGGCAGACTGAAGTAAGTATAGTGTTATATCCTAGTCCTTCCATATTCAAAGGTTTTCTCTGAACTGACAAAAATTCCAGTAAACTCAACTCATAACTTTCAGCTGCCACTTCACTTTCTGCCTTCAATACCATCAAAATGAGCTTCAGCTCAGGTGTTCAGATGTGCCATTTGCAGTCAGCGAATTAAAAAAAATTGTAGTAAGATTATTTGAACCTTGTTTTACACTTTGAAGCAACTGAATCAAATACCTAAGAACTAAGGGAAGCCAACAGTAGCCACTGAGTTTTTATTTTTATTTTTCCCACAGTGACCATTGGAGGGGAAGCAGAGGTAGTTACCACGTGGACTCACAGAAAGCCATGCATCCCCAGTGTGCATGGGGAGAGGCAGATGAAGAACAGGAGGTCACAGAGGAGTGGGTGCAGTGAATGTGACACATAACACATTGCCATGTGTGAGCATATGGTCTCTATGAATTAACCTTGGCTCCTCATAGGACAGCTAATCATCCCATTGTCATAGGCACCATTGTCTTCTGGGAAGATTTGGATGCTGAGGGTACTTAAGCTTTGTTACCAAGGTGCAACAGCCACAGCCTTGATACTCACAGGCAGTGCTTCAGGCTGTGCATATCTGCTCCAAGTACCACACCCAGCCAAACCAGCCCACTCCTGCTCTCTCTCACTTTCCAGGGAAGGACAGAGTCCATCCATAACAAAAATTTCAAGGAGAGGTTTCAAAAAGTTTTGGTTTGATTGCTCCATCAGTGTTTCCATGCACATCAGTGACCTGAACAGCAGCAAGACCAGAGGTGACAACTGCCAGCACAAGGGCACCTGCTGAGAGTCTGTCTCTATGACAAAACATTTCTACCAAGAGGATAAGTCTTAGAATCCCTTAAAAGATCCCTTGACCTTCTCAAAAGGCCTGAAGAAGAGTGCAGATGAAGAAGCTGTAACACTTTTTCATTTTTCATTCTGTGAAAGAAAGCTTGCTCTGGACTTTAAAAAAAACACTCATAACTGCAAAACTACCTCAGACCTCATAACTGCCACATAAACAAAATGTATGGCCCGGGCTACAAATCACTTAGCGTACCCAGTACAGCATAAGCCAAGTGCAAATGGATGTGGAAGCAGAAAAAAATGCTTCCTAAGCAAAGACAGCAGCTTCATCACTGAATAGAACTGGTACAACCTGAGAGATCAGTGCAGCAACAGCAGGTATTCCCCTAAGAACAGTATGAACAACAGGATGCAAGGAGTTTGACATACTGGAAGAGAAAATACACGGCAGGAACCCATAAACACCAGGGAGTAGTAGGGAGAAAGAATCCAAGAATATAAGTGAGCAGTGGTCTGAAACCTGCATTTGTCAAGCCTCAAAATGTATGCCATCAGCACTGAAGACAGATCACACCACAAGAAATATACATAAATAAATAAAAATCTTTCTTCCACTTCATTTGGCAATATTACCATATTACCTCCTTACCTCCCCCTCAGATGCCAGCACAGCCGCCTCTGCATATCTGCCAGAGCCACCCATTGCCATACTCATGAAAGAGGTAAAAGCCCAGGCACGGCTGCAAGGCTCCTCCACCACAGTCACAGGGGTACACTATGCTCTGCTCTCTGCAGATCTACCTGTTCTGCTCCCCATCTAGCTCAGATCACTCCCCTCATGTTGCAGTACAAGATGAGGCCAGGCTGAAGGGAAAGGCAGTCAGTAGCTGCAGGGCAATTCCTTTTGGACAAGGATTTCCCACCTCAACAGAACTGTTTGCCACATGCCCATCAACCTAAGCTTTTGTGACATGCAGTAATTTAAGCATTACAAGCAGAATACATTAAAACATGACACAAGAAAAGGTGGGGAACCCCTCCCCATTCACAGCTCCAGCACTGCACACACTCTGCTCAGCTTAGCTGACAGCTTAGCTCCAAGCCAGCAAGCACTGGTAGATGTCCCCAGGGTTTTCCCATGCCTTTCAGGTGGTTCAGTCAAGTGTACACACTATGAGCCCCTGTCATTGCTTTTGCTTTTCTGTTTGAAGGTTTCCATGGACTTGAGGCCCTGTGCTAATGTGGCACAGTTACAGACAAACTTCTGAGGGAAGCTTAAGACCAGAATAAACAATTTATTACGGGTAACGTGTTCCTCATTGTTTTAACTGATGTGATTCCAGTCACCCAAGTGCAGGGCTGTGAACCTCAGCATCAGCACAGGCATAACAGAAAGTGCTTTTCAAGGCCCATCTTAGAGAACATATCATATCATAAAGACTGTCCTAATGGCAGTTCAACAAGGCAGGGCTTGATTCACAGACATTGTGTTACTGCTGCAGTAGCCAGAAATAGAGCAGATAATTAGAAGGGAAGTTTGTGCTGCTGAGCAAACACATCAAGCTCAGAAAGATTTGCTGCTCTGGAAAGGTAGACAAGCTGTGTTTACAGAACTACATGAGCAGCTTTAGTATTGGTCAGAAAGCACATATCAAAAAAATAATGAATTAGAAGGGCCGTGCTCACAGTTGAAGCCTTACAAACACCAGAACCCATCAGCCTGTATTTGTTGCCATTGTCATTTCAGGGCTTGAACACAGGGTAATCTATACTCTCAAAAGGCCACATTCAGAAGCATAACAGTGTAGGTGACTCTTTGCAGAACTGTCCTTTCATTTCCCGGGAGAATGAGACATCAGGACAGCCTTGATTACTAACAGATCACACTTACTGCTGGCAAGAATGGAGATGAGTTCACTGCAAGAAACAGAGCTGAAAGCAACAGGTTTCACAAGCTTGTTCTACATCACAAGAAGAGGAGCTTGGATACCTCCCACCTGGAAGAACCCAGGTGATGTTTTTGCAGAGAGATGTGTTCCTTTTGACACAGAAATAAAATATTCTTTTTCCCCTTCAGCTTGTCTTAGCTGTGGGTTTTGCCAACTTTCCATATTAACTTAGATTTTCTGCTCGACCTTCTCTCAGTAGCTGACCACAGCCTTCTGTTTGTGATGCACCTTCGTGGCCAAGGAGGAGGTAGTCTGCTCATCAATATTTTTAAGAGATTGTGTTTGTGGACATCAGGCAGTATTGAGATGCTTCAGAAGGCACGTAATCTGCATGATTCATCTTATCAGTAGAGTAACGCTGTGTCATTGACAAAAACCCTACATGAACACTCAGATGGAAAAAAGATTATGCCCCAAGGAGAAGCGACCGATTCCTCAGTACTTTTACTGTACTATAAAAATAAAAGCCATCTTTGTCCACATATTTCTCCAATCCCTTTCTGAAATATTACTAAATACCACTGCCTGACACAAGCAAACTCTACAAATTTATAGCACATCACAAAAAGAGTAAGCTCAAGCCCTGGTGTTAAGTTTGAAGCTGAAGCCCTTTGGCTCACTAATGAAGCTGCAGATACCAAAGATATTTTTAGAATGCCCATAAACCTTGATGCAATCCACAAGGAAAGTTTCATTATGACAGGAAGATATGGAATGTTACACCCCACACCCTAAAATATCTCCCAGTGTTATGAAAAACATCCACAGTGCCAGCACAAAAAGAAAGCCTTATCTGACATCAAGCAAAACCTAAATATTCCTCAACACTGTAATTCCTGAAACAAAACTTATTAGCAAATTTAAATTAATTCTGCTTCAAGCACTGTGATACACTATCAGTTACTCCCTTACTCCCCCTGGGAAATATTTCTCTACTGCTGTCAGTCAACTGCTTGAATGCTTGGAGTTTACCAGGTGCATAACATATATTGATTTTTGATGAATTACATCCCTCCCTGGGCCACTATGGTTTTGTTTTCAAACCTTATTTAATTGTTCACCTATTTTTCAGTGAAATAAATGCAAAGTGTTTATTCTCCAAAGGCTGTAAACAGAGATCTCAGGTCTAGTTTCTATGACAACCTCACTTGATACAGCAAACCTGGATTCTCTCTAATGACAGACATGAAGTTTAAATTGCACATTCTGCACAAACAGTGCACTGTTGACCTTTTATTGAAAAATGGAATACATTGTGATTAGCACGACGTGCTACATGAAAGAGAAAACTGTGGAATAATGCCAGTTATACTCCAATCATAACTGCAGCACTGATTTCAAGCAAGCTGTTTGCCAGAACAAGAAGCAAAAAAAAACCCACAAAAAATAATCAGGATTTTCCAAGATACCGTTTTCAAATCCTGCTAGACACCAATGCTATCATGCTGAATTGTTCTCAGATAACACTTGCTACTCCTGCTATTTTTTTGCAGTTGCACTTTAAAAAAAGAAACAACATGGAAGCAAGAGAAGATAAGGTGATGCAGAAATATGAACAAAAAATTCCAGCTACGAGAACTATTTTTAAACCACCTGAAGGCATCTTCTCCTTATGCTCACAAATTCATTTGGAAGAGAGAGACAAAAAGATATTGCTTTTTTTGGCAAGCGTTGTCTCCTGAAACCTGCATGTTTTCCTCAGAGGAGTATCTGCATGTATGCCAGTGAATAAAGCCCAGCTCATCGATTGAGACAGGAAGGCAGGAGACATTCTGCTTTGCAAGAGCAGAGATGGAAAAATCTCTTGCCTTCATACACTGCAAGTTTCAGCAGGATTTGCTTTCAGAAGTGTCTGCAGCAGTTTACAATGTGAATACTTTGGGGAGCTGAGGGCGTGAGTTGAGGCTCCCCCTGAAGCTCCAAGAGCCACATGCTGCAACAAGGGGATGGTAAGCTGTTCAGCCTCTCCTTATTTGGCAGAATATTTTAACTTTAATTCCTTTAAGCATTCATGAAACAATAGGAAACATCTCCAATTTGAGGGGGATTTCAGTTCACCTGTAATCAAAGTAATCATTGAGCACTCTGGAGAGAAACCACACAACCAAAACCAAGAGTAATATCAAAATAAAAATTCATATAGCAGAACTGACAGCCCAAGTAACTAGGAACAAAGCAGAGAGAGTTTCACTTCTACAGTGCCTCAATATAGCAGCAGCTGAATGTTATCTCCCCTCTTACAATCGGAAGAAAAATCTGAGAAGTGCCATTGGTGTAACAGTAATGACGAGAAGAATTGTAGAATTGTTTGAGCTGAAAGGGACCTTTAAAGGTCATCTAGTTCAACTCCCCAAACATAGGATGTGGGATACTTGCACTCTGAGAAACTATCCCCCCCACCACTGCTATTTCCTGCATATTGAGAGGTCTCTGTTTTTCAGGGTATTCCATTTGGCAGTATTATTTTTTTTTCTCAAAAATCACTGTCTTCCACTGCAGCAGCTGACAGAAAAGAATTCATTCATTTAAAAGGTATCTACTTGTTTTCATGTGGAGGTATGACACCTGCAAATATAACCCTGTGATTTGATACACATGATAGGAAGCTATGTGTTTGGTAAGGTGGCACACCCCAAACTTAAGTATTTTTAATTGCTATGAAACTGCTCTAACTTGTCCACTGCAGGAGAGGCTTTAACCTGTGCCACTTCTTGCAAATGGGAATGATCATTTGTAATGCCACTCAGGGTTGGGTTATGGACAGAGATTGCATTGACCACATCTGTACAACTGTTCAGATGATGCCATGGATTTTATACATCTCTAACCCCTCCTCCCCAAGAAAAAAAAAGTCAAGGTAAATATTGACAATAAGAACAGCTGCAGAAGCCAACATGTCTGATCAGTAACATCAGAAGTATTCTCCATACCTACTGGTTTGTCTAAACACAAATAAATGAGTGCTTTGAAAGACACTGTAAATTATAAACCTATGTAAACATAAGATTTCACTTCTAGCTTCTGTGTCAGACTAATTCATTCCCTGGACACTTGCCTCCCCAGGTCAGAGGAAAGTAATTTCTCCCTTGAGCTTCTCCCACATTTCTTCATATTCCCATCATATTTTTAGTTAGGACGCTGATAAATGTTGCTACCTCCAGTTAATTCTTGTCCTCTGTTTCACATTTCTTTCAGCCACAGTTTGCATAGCTCTAGTCACTTGTACAAATATTTAAAACCAGGAAGACAAACCAAGCATAACAAATCCAGAAATAAAACTACTCCCACAGAAGCTAATGTTTACCTAAGCTAGAGTATGAAATGTTCCACACCTCTCTCCTGGCAGCCTATTCTCTCCCTCTCTGTCTCTAAGGTGAGATGTGATGACGCTCTGGATAACAAGGATCAAAGAGCTGAAACCTCTGACACTTCAGCACTTTCACCTTCAGTTGTGAACCTTCCTGGCCTACTCTAAGAGATCTAGAAAAGATGCAGCTCCTGGACGTGGAAGTCAGACATGGACTTTGAGATAACAGTGCCTGTGTCACTCCCATACATTCACGCAGAAGTCAGCAGTCTGGTCACCACCAGTCTCACCCAGGAATGGCCCGAGGGCAGCAACCACCAGCTCTATTTCTGCATTGCCCCATGCCTGTAACAGAACTGGGGTTTGGCTACCCCATCATAATAAATGAAAGTTTCAAGCAGGTGAGAAAAATTATCCAAGAGATCATATAAAGTAAATTGTTCCTAAAGTAACAGATGTCAGTAAGAGCACTTAAAATTCAAGCTAGCTGATACAATCACCTTCTTAAAGTAAACCACCTGCTACAAAGAGTCAGACAGCTGAAATGCCGTTAGTTTGTAGGTGAACTCTTAGCCCCACAGCTCAGGCAAGCATCCACCTATTTTTTCTCTGCAATGTAACCAGCTCTGTGAGGTGCCAGACAGCTAGAAGAGCACTCCAGACTAGAAACAAAGATACTATTCACTCGAGACTGCCAGTCATTGTTCCTACCTTTGCACGTCTCACCACTTCTGCAAGGCTAACAAAACAGGGGGAGATAGCTTTCTATTCCCAGCTGTTTAACAGTGCTGTCAATCAGCGATGCAGCTGGCATCAGACAAGTGGCAGAAATCAAACGACGTGGCCAGGTTCTGCTGCCAAAACCAGCACAGTCTCAGATGTATGCAACACTCCAACCTGCATTTACCCACTCAGTGCTCAGGTGGCACCTGAGGGTCTGAAGTAAAATACCCTGCAGCTCTGCAGCTCATGTATACCACTACTCCACATCTGACTGAATTTGCTGCACCATTTACCTGTATGCAATGTCCATTTATCCTGCAGTCCAAGAGCAAATTAAATTTAAAAAAAAGAAAAAGAAATGGATCAGTAGAAGTTTGGAAATTGTTCCCTTCACCAAGGTGATTCCTAACCCATTCTGCAGAAACATGAGGCAGAGACTTCACAAAAATTTCCTCCCAAGTCAACTGCAGTAGATCTGATCTTGTCTTCCAGCAGGGTGATGAGCTAAAGTAATATCATAAATGAGTGAATGTGAGCAAACCAAGCAACACCCAAAGAGTGATGGCTTGCAGTAGGAGTGACTCCCTGCTTTTCTGGATTACTGCTATGCCAAAAGACTGTAGTATAAGAACTATATTATTAAATCAATGCCTGTGAAAAACCAAGATGAGCTTAAAGCTGACTAACATTCCTGTTGTGTCTGTCAAAGCTGTCTGTAAACTTCTACTGCCCCCGAACACCAAGCAGGTCAAGAACTCTTTCATTAATGATAATGCTTTTTGTATTAAAGCTTCACGTGAAGAAATCCTGCTAACTGATAGGGTGAAAGGGTTCACCTACACGCACTGGCCACATCAGCAATACATTGATTATTGTTTCTGATGTGACCCCACGGCTGATGAAAGGCCATTTGTAAGGGAATAGCTTTTCACACAGAAAGAAGTTTTATACCTTCAAACACATCTGGAGTAGGTCAGGCTACTTCTTTCATGATGCAGTAATGAACAAGGCTACCATCCTACTGAGACACTGTGTTTCTGTATATTCCCAGGTTTCTTCTTCTAACTCTCATCACTAAATCTTCCCCTACAAGACATTTTTCCCATTCCTGGTTGCTCAATGACTACCACTCCCCATTCATTAATTCTGTATGCACTCCACCTATAAGTTAGACATTTTGAAGTCCAAATTAACTCTACAGTTATCTCTCAACCTACTCTAACACCTGGATACCTCACTTTAGAGTTCCCTGTCAACCAGGCTTCATAAAGAATAAAAGGTTCAGATGCACAGCAACACAGGGGTCACAGCCATGGGTAGTGCTAAGAACTGGAGCATAACAAAGAATTATAGAAGTGAGATCTAGGGCAGACCTCAGAATAACTTTGCCTCTAGGAAGCCCATGTACTTCAGCTACACTGCTCCTGACAGATACCCCTTTAACCTACTCTAGAACTACATTATGAAACCCACAAAGAAGTTGGGTCTGAGAAAACACTCTTCTCATCGTTGTAATTAAAGACTGCAATGTCTCTATTACTGAGCCTTCCCAGGATCATCCTTCAATTCTTGCAAATTATGCTCTTCTGCAACAGCCTGGAGGCTCTCTCCCCTAGCAGATAGCACCCTGTCTGTTAATAAAAGACCTTCACACTTCCACATGTTTAATTTGTTAATGAATAATGGCTTCCTTACCTAGTAGGAGGAACTTTGTGTATTATGGGGGACTGCAGAATTACAGGACTTTTAATTATTTTTTCCCTAATGTGAGTAAGACAGCGTAATAGTTCATGAGCATGTACTTACTACAAGACTTTTGGGAAGGCATGCAAATCTACAGGATCAATACAGATTGAAAGCATGGAACAGTCACACTGAGAACATTCCCCTTCATCACTTTGAACAGGACTTGTTTTTCATGATGTGGAGTTCTTTTCTCACATTAACATGTCAGGTATTTCTTTTCATCCCTCAGAGGTAAGGCAGCATCTTTCTCAACAAGCATCTACTGTGGTTGCCATTCTTTGCAGAAATGCATGATACTAAGCAAGGAAGAGTAGTAAGTCAGGCTCAGGATTCCCACCCTGCCAGTTACCAGCAAAAGCATGGGCTCTCCTGTCAGAGGAGTTTGCCCATCTAGTCCTGAAGGAACATGCAGTAAAAAGTTTTTTTTTTTAAATACGCATTTCCACAAGAGGTTTTAGCTTTGATGGTCATTTTCCTCCAGCACCAACACATCCAGTTAAAAACTCCCAGCCTTGTCTTTTGCTTCCCTTCCAGGTCAGGGGATGAGGCAACAGTTCACAGCTGTACTAATGCTATTGTTAGTGTTGCAATGGAGAACAAAACTCTGTTGCCTTTCAGAGAAATCAAGTCTGGAACTTGAGGTCAACCTTCAACCACCACTTTCTTCCATGGTGCTTCTCATGGGGTTTTTTTTTTCCTCCCCCAACAGAGTAAGCATCAGACCACAGCCCCTACTTTGGATGGCATAAATCAGAAAGGCACGTACCATGCCTCTTGAGACATAGCAGCTACAGCTGGCAAAGTGCAAAAGCTCTTATTTAGCTGGGCTGCTGATGTAATCTAGGGCTGGCACAAAAAGAAAGGGGAAAAAAACGGAAAAATAAAAGAGTCCATGTGCCCAAGAGCTTATCTGTCTCATCCAGCTATACGAGCTGGTCTAATAAGAGATATCTCTACTTACAGCTCTCGCCATAGAAATAGGAGTCGTTTATCAAGAAGGACTTTTCCCTGAACTACCCTGACCTTTTTTGCTGATGCTGCCTTTCCACTGTGATTTTTGCATGTTTAGGGCATAGTCACACAGTCTAAGCCCAAGTGTGTTATGAGCTCACTTGCTCTATGTAACGAATGGGACCCCAAAAGGAGTATCAGAGAGCTATTAGAATTTTTCAGCTAGATGTTACTACTGTATCTTCCTGCACTTACCACCAGCATGTATTCATATTAAAAAAGAAAAATGAACTATAGAGCTGAGTGGAGTTGTATTGATTTCAGTGTTGCCAATATGTACACTTGAAGTATGTTTTAATGCATTTAGTTGAATGACTATATCCATTTTTAAAGGGTGCTACCAGCACCATTTGATATAGTGATTATTGATATTGGTTTCCTATATAAACAGCACAAAGACTACCAGCTAATTTCACATGGAAAACAGCTGTCACATGGTAATGACATTAGAAGCCACTGTCTATGCTGATCTGTATTCAAAGCCATGCCACAGGGGTGAAAGGCCCTGTAGCCAATTATTACTCCTTCGAGCCAGACAGTCCCCAAACACATGCAGTATATGCAGATCCAGGCCTCCTTGTCTTTAATTAGATCTTGCCTACCCTCTGTTGCAAGAGCAGCCAACATAAGAAGGGCACATATTAGGTAGTTGGAAAACAATCACAAAGAAATTCTGACATGTTCTGCCTGGCATGTCCTTCCAGCATCAGCACAATGAACATGGAAAGGAAAACCCAAAGCAGGAGACATTCTGCAAGAGGTATGACTTCTGTGGAGCTATATACGAAGGAGATTCTGCACAGTATCTCCCTGCTTCTTCTGCTGCTGCACTGACAATGTCACTGACAGACTAACAATGGCAGCTTTGAGTACACAAGGAATACAGGTTTACACCCACTGTGCGAGGAAATAATTTTTAAATCATAATTGAAATAATAAGGTACTACATGAGTGAATCTAATGAACCTACCCAATTTTCAGTGATCATGAAGTTGATGACATTGTGTAAAAGCTAATAAAGAGATCCAAAGAAAGGTACTGTATCAGCAAGACCTCACCTGGTTACTGCAGATTCTAATACCCTCCAGCCCTGCCCTCTCTTGTAGCCAGTTTCACCCTAGCAAGTCTCCTTTCCATGGTTTTGACCCTCAGTCTGATAAGCTGCTGCCCACTCACCAGCCTACTTGGCAGAACCCAGCTTCCAACATGGAAGTAGTACAATAGGCTGAAGAGTACAGCCAGGCAGTGGCCCACTAACCCAGTGAAGCAGCACCAAGCATCTACTTCCCAGCACCAGAAAACTGAGAGAAAGAGGACATCTGAGGTCAGCAAACAAGAAGCACAAATCAAACCAATACATTGAGTTATGCATAGAGTTGCTTCCATAGAGACAGTGAAATCTGTTTTCCTCTCTGCGCTGTACTGAGATCAACAACTGACTCAGTAACAGATGTAGAGATAGATATTAACTTTCAGAAATGCAAGAATTGAAAATCAAAACAATGTCAAAAAAAGAGCCATATCATAAGTGATACCAGGTGTTACCAAAAACTGCAATTATATTTTCCCACTGCAGCTCAGAATCTGTGAATGGCTTTTTCTGTTTCCGCTGATTTACATGAATCTTTTCAAACAAAAGAAAAACTAAGAATTTCCAAAGCGATCCAGTAAATTTTACTGCCAGTGAGTCAAGAATGACCAATACATGCATTAGGCAGAAGGCTTCTGCATTTTCCCTCAGAAAAAAACAGTGAAATGGAGGAGATGTCAGAGCGCAGAGCAACTAATGGGGCAAGAGGAGCAGGAAGGGAGGGTGTGACACCATGCCCTCACAGCTACAGCTCAGACTAATGAATTATCTCTGCTTGGTTAAATCTCTGGCATTACTAATCAGACAAGAAGCATAAAATGGAAAGTTCATTAGCAAGATCATAAAAGAGTCATACTGACAAAGATCATTCGACTTACTAATAGGAAGGTCAATGGTAAGGATCAGAAAATTGCATGAGGAAAACAAGATAGACCAAATGTAACTCTGAATCCAGAAGAAACCTATACTGGAGTTGGGTGTAATATTCTTATTTACAGTCAGAATACAAGCAAGGAAATGTTCCCTTTGGCAGCAAATGAACTAGACTTTCTTCAGTCAGCACAGATCCAGCCTCAGGTGGGCTGGACAACATCAGTTTCCCCACAGGGCTGGCTCACCTGGTCCCAACCACAGGAAACATTTCAGCCCTCTCTCCCCATCACAAAATGGTCTCAGAAGTAAAATTTGCTAATTGTGTCAAATTACATGTGAAGGGTTTACAATATGGATCGCTGCCCACCTGGGATTAGAAAAAGATCACTGAAGTAATTTCAGCTCAAGACTTCAGGATAATTCAGAAACCGCATTCCCAGAGGTTATGATGTGTTCTCTCCCAATGGCACAACCACAGCCACTCTGCACGGGACTGGAGTTTCCTTCAGGGGTAGGACAGAGAGGAGATGTGGTGGGCTTTTCATTAGAATAATCTGGAGAGGAGTGGGGGGGGGAAGGGAGAAAAAAATTCTCTATATTTAGCCTGCTTTCCTACAGAAATAGAGAGTAATAAGGCTCTACATGCATCCTTCTCACTTTTGGGGTCGCTGGCTTATTTCAATCACATCTGTGACAGCAAAGGATTTTCCACACATCTCACAAATCAGGAAGCAAGAAAGGAGGCAAAAAAAAAAAAAAATGGTTCCTACCCCTCCAGGAGATGACACAATCTGAGCTCAGTCATTAATTGACACCAGAGAACTCTTATAGAAAGGCTACAAAAAAAAAACCCTTGCATCTGCATCTTTGTGAGCCCCAAGTAGCCCCCACAAAAGATACAAATAACACAGGAAACAGAGGAATCCAAACAAAAATAATAATAATAATCTGTTTTTCAGCAATGAGTCTGGCAAGAGAACATCTCAACCAAGCCAACACCCAGCTCCCAGCACAGTCAGACAGAGGTAAGGGAGCAAGCACAGTGCCAGATACTATTCTCTTTACAGGACTGAGCTGTGCCAAGTTCCTCTCCTCCCCCCCCTCACAAAAAAGAGCACCCCCCAACCCTATAGGTAATTGTCACATGATACATATCAGGAAGAACATATTAAATAAAAGTGAATAGCTCTGTGTATCATGAATCTGTACAAGATCCATTTTGGAGATTGGTCCTTTATGTTTATCCGCATACAATCTAAATTGCACTGGGGAAAGGCATCCTGACCACAAAAGAGCCAGACAGTTTTACAGCTAGGACACATAACACAATAACCATTTAGCCAGATTAAAGCATACTGAGAGCTGCATCAAATATTGTTTAGAGCACATAAGGACTGCTTTAATATTTAAATGTATCCCATGGCTGGGCTCTTTAGATTTGCTAGATTCACTAGGGCTACACAGCTATTAGCTTCTACATTTCATCTTCAATTCCTCTTCACAGTAGGAGAAACATAAAAATGAGGGTCACTGCTTGGTCATTTCATTACCCCTGGCAGAGAAATGTGCTTTGCACAAATGAGGAAATATTTTAAATGTAGATTGTTGTAATGTTGGTGTGACAAAATAAAACCCAAGTAAAAAAAAATAATGATGTTATAATGGTTATTTCGTAGAATAACATTAAAATAATACACAGTGTAGCAGCAGCCTCCTTATCAAAGGGTCTGATGTATTTTATGGTCACCATTTAAAAGGTCCATTAGCAAGAGTCCTGGAAACGTATGGCTCAAGGTCACAACCAAACCAAATGAGACTGAGCAGTAATTCAAAAACATTGAAGTGTTTATAGCTAGAAGTAAAATAAGTACTTGATACACAAGCACAAACAGATCTTAGCAGCCAACTCCCCTAAGAGCCTCCTTTTATTTTTCTGAAAATAGAAACTCAATGAAAGAAACTGATAATCTACTTAAACATAGATGTGACCAAGATGTCACCTGGGAGACATGTGACTTCTTGCCACAAATACAGGTTTGGAGCTGAACACAGGCAGCACGAGCCCAAGGCCAGAAGTACTGGTAGCCTTAAGGAGGAGGTCTAGCACAGAAGGAACAGGAGCACAAATGTTATTCATTAAACATTATTTGTGAGGATAAAAACATCTTAACCCTTAGCTCTGTGTGTGCTACCTAAAGTGCAGCATGTAACCCACATTCTAGGCATCTGAGTGAAAGGAACTTGATTTTCAGTCACTCTTCTTCCTCCTCTCACCAGAAAGGTCAGTGGGAGGCACACGCCTCTGCTTCACCAGCAAAAATGAAAATAGGCACTGTTGCAATGACAATATCTGAGAGTATCACTTCTGGCACTGAGTGAAAAAATTTGAAATGAGAAACTGAGCATTACTTACTGCAAAGCAATGCCTCCCTAGCTCCCTGCTCCTGCCCCATGCTGGCTTAGGTCCTTGTGCTCCCATGGCAGCATCCCAGAGGATCAGGACACATGTCTTATGGTGACTGCACCAGAACTTGTGTACAACGATCACACCTACAGTGTAACTAAAGTCACTGAAGCTTGGAAAAAGTCATCCACGTGGTTTTGATGAGAAATATTTTGGTATATTCATACAAATATACCAAAACTTCTTCCCTATGAGTAACAGGGTCTGAAATCATCTCCAGTGCAAGCACCAGGACCTAAAGATAAACACAGGCAATCTTTTCTAGTCCTATTGCTCTTGTCTGAAAACCATTCTACCAAACCTTCCAGTTCAGTATCTCCCACTTTCATAAGTCTCATAAAAATGCCAGAAATGGAAACAGGATTCTGTAACACAAATGCAATCAATCTTGGAAAATCATTTTGTGGGAAAAAACACAAAGTATACTCACTGACACCTGTAAATGGAATTCATCCTGCAGGTAGCCTACATGTCTTGCTGAAAGCATGTTTTATTGATGCCATAGCAATCTCATTTTGTTTCACAGCTAACTGTGGTTGCAAGAGGAAAAGGACATTGCAACAACTGTGCAAATGCTTTGCATCTGCCTGTGCTCAACTGTAGGGTGAAGGTTGTAAGTGTTTGGAAAGCAGTGGCACACCTCTCTGGGAGCTCAAGCCACGACAGAGGCTGAATGCACATCCAACAGATTATAAGTTACATATGAAGATATTGTTCCATTAGTATTTAAGTCGCAATCCTTCAATAAGTAAATCACAAAGCAACATAGCTTTGTCTAATGACTCAGCTAAGAAGAGCTCAGAGGTATGAAACAGGCAGAAATAAAATGCCATACATCTTGATATAGCTATGTTGAAAGCATTTCCTCTAATATAGCTTTGTAGTTTCCCACTGAAATATTTCATCACCACAAACCTCAGCTCCCATGCAGACAATAGTGCAGATACTACAGACAGACCCCTCTGCCTGGTGGGTCCCCTAATTGGGGCTCACATGTTCCACACACACAGGATATGATTCAAAGTGACATAACACACATTCATCCCAGTTTCCCAATAATTCTTTCACCACTCATGGAAATGCTTGGCCAATAAAGCATAATAACATTATTGCAGTGAACTCATTTTCAAGTTAAATGCCTGGCTCTGTACCCTCCACCAGTTAGACTCTAACATGGCAAAACAAAGGTTTCAGTTTTGCCTCATGTCTGATCAAAGGGGGATAAAAGCAGAGTAATTATCTCATGTACTAAAGGCCATCTAAACCCACAATGCCAGCCTCACCTCTTTCATTCTCCAGCCCTGATTTAGCTCAAAGCAGAGCCTGTGTGAGAAAAGACAAAATCTTTCTCCATACAGTTCCATATTTGAGGGCAGGAAGAAAACTCAAACTGCACACAAGGCACAGGCTGGCCCACTCCAGTGCTTCAGTTTACATTTAGGGTATTCATTACCCACCAGATCCATCCCTTTCATTTTCTTGGGTCTCATGGTGCCTAGAAAGCAAGCTGTGGACCAGAGCTGCCTTTCCCAGGCACACAAGTTGCATGGATATTTCAGATATTTCTAATACCTCCCAATCTATAAGACCAGGTCTCCCTTTTCTTGAATATCATTTCTCTCAGTAAAACCATTTGACAGGTAGCTTAGAAGAAGCAGCCTTTGCCTGCCAAACAAGCTTCAAAAAGAACAGGGAGAAAGCAAAAATCTACCTAAAAAACAAACACTTTGCTAAACCCTGATAACACACTGTTTACCAACAGCAAACGAGATTAGGAAAAAGATTCATGCAAATATCCTTAATTTAATAACTATGATCAGATATGGTTTTGTTTCTTTCATGTAATTTGTGTAATACAAATAAAGTACTAGGGCTCCTTTCCACTATGGGAAATGAGAATTATTAAACATTGCACTGAAAAGCAAAGGAATGTGTTTATTGACATGAAAAACGATCCTGCGGATACAAAAGCTTTTGTATGTTAATTGCATAATGTCAATGCAATTTAGAAAGTGGTTGCAGAAGGAAAGAATTCCTTTCCAAAACAGAAGTGGCTTTTCCTCATCTACCAGCTCAATTCAAGGCTGCATCTTGAAAGTATTTATGGTTGTGTTCTCATTGATGACACTGGGTCAGTACCCAAAAACATCCTCGCTTCATATTGATGTGGTTACCTGCTAGGAGGCATAAAGGAAGTGAAGGATTTCCTCCAGTTTTATTACTGAATGCTCAAAATGTTTCCTGGGGTAAACAACACCAGAGCCATCTGTATTTTTTTTTCCCCCTTTTTGGAAACAAAAAGAGAACAGCAGTAGCTAATAGTGAATGGAAAAATACAGGTCTAGAACTATGTAATGAAAAAAAGTCTTCCTCTGAAAGAGGGAGGAGATCAGCCACTCATGTCTTTCACTGATATACAAACTCAGCAGTATTGGAAACCTCTGAGTATGATGCCCCTGGTCTTCTACCCCAATGTACACACAAGAGAAAGACAGAATATGATTCAGCTGACTGCTAGTANACCTCCCAATCTATAAGACCAGGTCTCCCTTTTCTTGAATATCATTTCTCTCAGTAAAACCATTTGACAGGTAGCTTAGAAGAAGCAGCCTTTGCCTGCCAAACAAGCTTCAAAAAGAACAGGGAGAAAGCAAAAATCTACCTAAAAAACAAACACTTTGCTAAACCCTGATAACACACTGTTTACCAACAGCAAACGAGATTAGGAAAAAGATTCATGCAAATATCCTTAATTTAATAACTATGATCAGATATGGTTTTGTTTCTTTCATGTAATTTGTGTAATACAAATAAAGTACTAGGGCTCCTTTCCACTATGGGAAATGAGAATTATTAAACATTGCACTGAAAAGCAAAGGAATGTGTTTATTGACATGAAAAACGATCCTGCGGATACAAAAGCTTTTGTATGTTAATTGCATAATGTCAATGCAATTTAGAAAGTGGTTGCAGAAGGAAAGAATTCCTTTCCAAAACAGAAGTGGCTTTTCCTCATCTACCAGCTCAATTCAAGGCTGCATCTTGAAAGTATTTATGGTTGTGTTCTCATTGATGACACTGGGTCAGTACCCAAAAACATCCTCGCTTCATATTGATGTGGTTACCTGCTAGGAGGCATAAAGGAAGTGAAGGATTTCCTCCAGTTTTATTACTGAATGCTCAAAATGTTTCCTGGGGTAAACAACACCAGAGCCATCTGTATTTTTTTTTCCCCCTTTTTGGAAACAAAAAGAGAACAGCAGTAGCTAATAGTGAATGGAAAAATACAGGTCTAGAACTATGTAATGAAAAAAAGTCTTCCTCTGAAAGAGGGAGGAGATCAGCCACTCATGTCTTTCACTGATATACAAACTCAGCAGTATTGGAAACCTCTGAGTATGATGCCCCTGGTCTTCTACCCCAATGTACACACAAGAGAAAGACAGAATATGATTCAGCTGACTGCTAGTAAGGGATACTTCAGTAAATCAGATTTTGGACTGGCAAATTAAGGACCTTCTTGAATCTTTAATCACAGCCTGTTGACTTACTGCTCCAGAAAAAATAAACTTCCCAGCTCTTAGGGACAAGCACAGCTGAAGAAAATTCATCATGCAAGCATGAGTGCATTTCCCAAATGAAGTGGATACACTTACTCACCCCAAACCTCTTCTGTGAGGACTGCAAACCCTGCTAGTCTCAGGGCAGACATCATCAGTATGAACTGCACTAAGTCACAAAAGATGACATGTTTTACAAGGACACAAGAGCAGAATATTGCACAGCACACCATGGTGTACTTTCTCACCAAGCACCCCTTGGAGAGCTGCTGCCTTGTGAAATCTCAGGACAGTTTAACTAATACTTGTAATCCCATGTCATGGTATGGCTGTGAAGCCCCCCCCCAGCATCCAGTGATTGAGCACATCTAGCCATCCTTGCAGGGATCTTTCCCTTGCTATAGTCTCTCCTTAAAAGATGTTCCACAGCAATCCCAGATGGATGACTTCATTCACCATCTCTTCTTTAGAAAACCCAAACAGTATTGACACATGGGGGAGACCAACATAATGAAGCAGACCAGAAAAAGGAATCAAAAGCAAAAACAAAACCTAATGGCTGAGCAGAACAGTTTGCTGCACTGGAAAAATACAGGAAATCTTACAGTTAAATGACTCATCCCTAAGCCAGGTCCTTTAATAAAAACCTTTTTATTACAGTTGTACAGAAAGGGACAAGGACTGGAGGTGGTGCCTTGCAGCATGATGCAGGAATACCGTGCCCTTTGGCACCTCGGCAGTCAGACAGCTCAGTGAGTGCTGAGGGATGTGTTTCTCTGCAGTGCTAGTGGGACTAATAAGAAGAAACCACGCACATCTGAGGGAATCACGTGGTCTTAGAGACTGAAATATCAGAGTCTGGGAGAAAACTGCCACCAAAGTGGTTTAAAGGCTGCTGACAAGGGGCTGCTTCCAGTGAGAAATTGGATGGGCAGGATTTGTTTAGCTTATCAAAGAGAAGACCAAGGGTGACTTGATTACAGGGTATTAAGCACCTCCATGGAGAGAAAATACCAGTCATAAAGGGCTCTTTAATCTAGCAGAGAAAGGCTTAACAAGAACTCGTGGCTGGGAGCTAAAGCCAGACAACTTCAAATAGAAAACATGGTTCAGATTTTAAAGTCAGAGCAAACTGGCAGAGAACACAGCAGATTCCTCAAACCATCTTGAAAAATGCCACACAGCTGCCTCCGTTCTTAGCAAAGGCCAGCACTGCTGACACCCTCCTCCCCACACACAGCAGTGAGAGTGCAGGATACGCTGTGAAAGGGAAAAAGGACTCAGTGCCTCTTATCTATCCTGTAAACCAGCCCCTGGCTGCAGCTGTGCTCCCACTGGCCATCCCAGAGAGATGTATGGAGCAGGAAACACAGCATAGTAAAGAATCCAGGGAATAGGAAAACTGTTCAACAGATTGCAACTATTTAACTGATGAAACCAAAGTCAGCATTCACCAGAGAGAACACAAACTCATTGATTTCCACTTCAACTGAAGAGCAAGAATCAAACAATACCCGAAGAAGAGTTAAGACAACTTTTCAGCTACTGTTTCATAAAACTTTTGGTATTTCAGTAATGTTTGGGATTCTTCCTCATGTTCAACTAATTATTTTTATTTCCTGTTTTCTTTGGAATCACTGCTCTGTTCTGCATTGTTGGAATCTGAAATATTATTTCATGGAACATTATTGCATTTGTTCATACCACAGATTCAAGAGATGCTGGATTCCTGTTGTTCAGTAGCTCCAGTTTTTGGAAAAAGCATTTCCCATCTCCATCATACATTAACACTTCCACAAAATAAGTGAGAACGCTTCAAACCTGTATAGAAAGGCTTCACCACTAAAACTGTCATTTAAAGTAAAAATAACTTTAAAAAAAAGTGGCTTACATTTTCAAATGCAAAATGATAAGTTGTTAACAGCATTAAAAGGTCCCATTTTGTCACAGAGCCAGCTTCTGTTCAAAAAACAGCGATGGAAGATTATTTTTCCTCTGTCACTCTAGCTGCCTGCCTAATTCTGTGCTTTGGCAGTTTGGTGAAGAAAATAATTATATGGCCAGTTCACACATGAAGGAGGTGAATGTGAAGGGAAAGTCTTTGTACCGATGCAAATAAATGGGAAATTGCAGGGGTTGGTTTTTTTCCTAAATTTGCTACAGATTAAGAAACCAGGCTGTGATCAGATAAGCAATTTCTCTTAAACTGGAGATATGCAGATAGATGTACACTCAATATTTAGGTTTCGGAAATGTTGTCTTTTGGTTCAGTGCCTTTATATCTGTGAAGGGATGCAGAGTCATGTAGCAGGAAGCTAAATGTATTTCAGCTCTTTTCTATGTTCTCCCATACAGCAGCTCAAAGACAGATTTCCTTCAGGAAAACCCAGGATTCTGCAAGTAAACATCCCTGGGAATTCCCCTTTTTAGGCAATTCCCTCTCTCTAGCCAGAGAGGCAGCAATCCGCAGATTAATGCATTATAGTCTTCGTCTCCTCCTCTTATTCAGGAAGGTTCTCTGCTCTCTTGCTGTTGAGTCCTTGTCTCCTCACACCACTCCTATTCTCATCGTTAATGGTTGATAAATAGCTAATGAGTGGATTGGCCATTAGGACCTCCTTTTCCATCTGGGAGGCATGCTATTTTACAGATCCTGCTAGATCTTTATTAGATTTGGGTGCAGATTATTGATTTAGGTAGATGAGGTCGTTGTAACCTCATCTCACAGAGAAAGGAAGCAGGGGAAACCAAATGTAATTCAGCTGTTATTTTCTGTACCAGTGCAAGCCAGTGGAGGGAAAAAAAGTCAAAATGAAACCAAAGGATGCCCATTAAAAATAATAATAACTGACCTTATACCAAAAGGTAATGCTTCTACAGACACTTGAAAGATGAGATTGGCATGGAGTTTGAGCTTTCTGCAGATAAGTACTACAAAATAGATAATAGGTGCTAGTAAAGAGATAGCATTAATAAAATACCAGACTACTCCTAGGGCAAAATGACATCTATTTATCGAATTTGAGCACTCTAATACGTAGCGGAAGCTTAACAAAAGCACAGCTTCTGCTTAAGTTATTTTTACTCCCATTGAACAGCCATGTCAGCACCTGCAGCACAACTCAGACTTAGTACTAAGCACTTCCTAGCATCCTACAAGGGGCAACTTAAGCATTGAAATCTTTCAGATAGCCTAAGGCCAGGCCCTCCAGAAGATTTCAATGTATTGTCATCATTTATAACCCCATGGCTGCAAACAAGAAGAGGACACACAGGTTCAAAATGAGACTTTATAAACACACAAATCAAGAGACACTTTAGAAAATGAATAATTGTATTGATATTGTAATGCTATAACCCAACAGAAAACACAGCTCAAATGCAACAGCTATGAGGACAAAAATAAGGGAAAAAAAGCTGCTTACCTTCAGTAGGCTTCAAGTATGCAAAGATCACTAGAGAAATACTTTTCCCTCCACTGCCAGCCCTTAAAACCCCCTGTGGAAAGGAGTGGATCCTGGCTCCACCTCTTTCAGTCACTCAGCTGCATTGCATGCACCTGAGCTCCTCTGGGTTGGCCCTGCCTTCCCACCAGGTGCTCAATCACAGGTTCAAGCCCTGACCTAGCATTTCCTCTACAGATACATACAACAGTTGTATTTATTTTTACTTGAAGCTCAGTCCACATGCAGGAAGGCATGAGCCAAGGCAGACAGAACTGGTGGGGCTGTTAGGTTCCTCATGACTCACTACTGGCTACGTGCCTTCTCCTCTCCTCCTAGGGCTCTTTGGCTGGCCCTACCCTTTCCAGCTCCATGATTCAGTCCATTCTTGTAAACTCAAAACAGGTGTGATCCCAATCTAAGCACCTGCCTTTGAGCTGGAGTTGCCAAGCCCAGTTCACCATGCCTTTGGGCATTCCAATCCATCTTGCTGAGTCCTAACAGAACATCTTTCTTCCTTATCCATTTTGGGAAATGTAACCTAAAGTGGCAAATTCCACTAGCAGTAGAGCACTCAGTCAAATTCACAAAGGACTCGTGTATTGTGTGCCTAATCCTTGGGCATTTGGAGATTCCCATCCTAAAACCACACACCAAACCACACAAAAGCCATTTTCACCTGGATATAGGGTTGTTGTTTGCTACTAATGACCCATGACAGGCTTCTAGCTGCTTCCAAACCACAGCTCTTTGATCTTCTCATTGTAAAGGAATATGAAATTCAAGACTGTTGGTAACATCCCTGTGTTTGCTTACATCTTCTCCTCAGATGGCTAGCACTAAAAGCTCAGCTCATCGGTATTTGATAACAGTCACATAGATGCCTCTTACTCTGTTTTCTTGTAGGAAAAAACATCAGAAAGTGCAATTTGCTCTTTTACTTCTCTCCAGCTTAGAGAATGAATTCTTTTGTGCTGTAAATGTCTGTGGAAGCCCTTTTATCCACACAGTTTTGTTTGGGATACTCAAAAGAAAATTTGACCATAACCACCCAAAATGCAATCAAGAAATTAGTGCCATAGGGGTACAGCAACTTGGCCTTCATTCACTATTTTGTGATTTCACAGTCACTTTAAAATGGTCAAGGCCTCTTCAAAAATACAGTTTGCAAAAGTAAGTATTTCCATCTGGTGTGTGAGATGGCAAGCCTGTCTCCAGTTCCTACCAGACAACTAAAAGGTGGAGTTAAGAGGCTGATCACTAGTCTTCCTCATCTTCCAAAGACCAGGAAGATCCTTGGATCAAAACCACAGCTATCCATGCAGTGGGTAGGTGTGAGTTGTATGCCCATGTGAATGCTCATTTTCTAGACAGTTAGGGTGGGGAAAGGTCAAAAAGCAAAAGGTTTTACATTTGATCCAGTAAAGTTCCTTCTTCAAGCTCCACTCCCTCGTGCAAGCTTAAACCCAGTGCTCTCTTGTTGGACTTCACTGCTGCCACAGCCAGAATTTCCTTTTTGCCTCATTAACCAGAGCAATACTGTGTTGATTTTAGGCTTTGCTAACACTTCTTTCCTTCTCCCCATCCATAATGCTCCATCAGATATCATCATGCTCCAATGAGAAAATAATGAAGAAAAATGTGCATTCAACAGAGTTTGCTTAGGCCACTTGCTTTGCTAGTCTCCATTTTGCTCTTTGTTAATTCCTGAAACACCTCTGCCAGGCTGTACATATTTTGCAGCATGAAGTGAAAACAAGAATAAACACTACCTGTATTTGCTGTGAAAATACACTATTCTCCTGCCCTAACTTGAGTTTACATGTCAGGGAGTATAGTGAAAGGAAAAGGGGTAATAGCTTTTAAATAAAAGAAGGCAGATTCAGATTAGACAATAAGAGGAAATTCTCTACAGGATGGGCATGTACATGCACACAGAGCTAAGGGCTCCTAGGGCACTTACCAGCAACTGTGGCAGCTATGGAAAGATTAAGAAGCTGGTGCAACCTGCGTGCTTGGGAAGAGATACACCATATAGTTACCCACCAGCATAGACAGCTTACCCCCTCCCCATAACCATTCAGTCAGAGACATCTTTGAATCACTGCTGCAAAGCCAGCAATGACATTTTAAAGTAGCCACACACATTAACCAGAATTTATTTTGGCTCCAAAGCAGTCAATATAAGCTGATCTTAAAGACTCACACATACCAGACCCCATGCTGGCATTTATTCGGTAGCAAATATAGAGAGGTTAGTATCTCATGTTCTCATCCTCACTATGAGGTACCTCACTGGCTCACTGCTTGGCCCAGGTTCAAAACCAGTGTCGTCTGCAACAAACAGTTCTAAACTGTACTTGAGACCACTGAGGCTGTGGATGCACCATTGGCTGTTGATGAATATATCATTTTTCCTAAGAAGTTACAAACTGGAGTAAATGAGAGGGATTACCTCACAACAAGAACCAGTAGGTCCTCCCTAATTCAGAGACTGTGTTCCATATCCCTATCCACCACCATCAGACACCTTATCCTTCAGTGCATAGATAGTTTTCAACTTGTGGCCCAAGGACACCTGGGAATCCTAGGATGATTCTGCAAAGGGTAATTAAATAAAGTGAGCCTATTGTTAACGGCCTTAAATTAGCTCTGTGGGGATCCACATGCTTGCAGAAAAGGCTTTTTTAATAAAACAATAGAAGCGCTTCCACAGACATTTATAGCACAAAAGAATTCAATTTCTAAGATGGAGAGAAGGCGTTAGAGAAACATTTTGGCCCCAAGACCCTCTCCTGCAAACAGCACAACTTTCCTGGGAAGTGTCAGTACATGTGCACACTGAGTATCTGATGTCCCAGCTATGCTGACCTCCCAGATCTTCAGCTTTTTACTACTGGATCTTTGTTCTTTGCCAAAACTAGACAGCAAAGTTTTGAGTCTGACTTGTGTACCTACACGGAGAGCATCCCAACAGAGATAGTAAAGTTCATCACAGCTGCAGAAATACCTTTCAGAGACAAAGGAGTCCAGCTCTGACAACCAGGTTGTCATGTTGGAGAGAGGAGGTCTCCAGGTGGTGTCACACCAGAGGCTGCAGAAGGCCGAAACAATGCTCCTTCAGTTCATTAACTCTTTCATTTCTTGCTTACCTCACCCAAATTCATATACATATTATACACGCAACCCCACCTCACCCACCCCTTCCCAAGGGGTCTCAGGCAACAAAGGTTCACATTTAACATTTCAGAAACCCCAAACCCCATCCACAGTCTCCTGGAACAAGCTGCAGAACATATTTCCAAGCTCGCTTATACCCTACACATTTACCTAGTGCACTCCTGCAGCAATCCAACTGTCATTATTACTAGCAGATCAAAACTCAAAGTATGTGTTAAGTGCAGTGCTCTTGCACTTTTGGTCTTCAGTAATGGATGTAAGCAGTCCACCTGGATCTGTGGCTGTTATAAAGCAGATGTTGATGACAAGCCTTCAGTTCTGATTTACTACTGTATTTGTCTAAAGGGCACAGCCCTGGGAGCCCACATCTCTACAACCCAAACTCCCACCTGAGGCAGACCTGATCTCTGACAGGCACTGGGACTTCTCCCTGAGCTCCTGCACTGACAAATGTTACACTGCTTAACCAGAAAGTCCTTTCTGTTTCCTTCTGTTGAGTCCTGCAGAGCATACTCTATCATCTATTTTACATGAAGAATCCCTGTGTTTGAGTTGCTTTAGGGAATCAAGTCACTTCGTGTTTAGGAGCACCAAACAATACTGTACAAGGATTAGCAGCATTTAATTAGGAAAAAACAGTACCTAAAACCATTAAATTTTCCTATACAAGCTCAACCCAAAGGAAGAAAAATCAGACAACAAAAAGTCAATGAATAGAAAAGTAAACATGGGAAAAGTTCTTTCCTAAAAACGATGCTCACAAAATTGAAAACACACTAGCTTGGAAACAGCTCCTGTAATACAATATCACTCATAAAATGCAACAACACGCATTTCTTCTGAAGAGAAGACACACTTATTGCTACATGCATCCAGTCCCTTCTAAACTCCATTAAAGACTGGTCAAAAATAAATAAGGTAAATATACCATTTGCATTTATTATATGAATTAGAAGAGCTTGCCAGATGGGAGCTCTCCTCCAGCAGAGCTGTTGTTTTCAAAGACAGAAAGGCATGAGCACAACCCAGCTGTTTGGGGCCTGTGATGTTCCCACTCCCAGAAAAGCATCGCCCCTGGCTTTTCCCTGTAATTAGTTAGTGCTAATACCCTGGGTTAGTCTGTGGAAAAGTCACATTCTGAGAGATCACCCTTGTGAACAGCTTCACTCCTGAGACAAAACGTCACCACTCCAAGCTGTCAGCCCATTCATCTCCAGCAAAAGTCAACCGGGCCATAAACTGGGAGTTCTTTATCTCAGGACAGCAGACCGAGTTGGGTTTAATTGCTGAGCTATGCTAATGAGCCTTGGTTGTGACACAAGGTGCTTCGTGGTGGCTCTGTTTGAAAACATGGGATTGTAACTCCCCCTGAGGGCACATACAATCAGCTTAAAAACACCGCCGTCTGGATGCAGAAAAGAAATCGTGTAACGGTCCCATCAGCATGGTACATTATCAAAGGCATCATTAACAGCTGCTTCATGGAATGGCAGGAGGCTCTCCTGGGTGAGCTCAGTGCACTTTGTTTCTATTCTGTCCTCTCTATTCGTTTTTTTTGTTTGTTTTTTTTTTTTTTCCCTGAATCATAAGCTCCATAAACATCACTGTCAAATCATCTACAAGGGAACAAAAAGACACCAGGAACTGAACCTTTCCTAGCAGGTAAGGTCTGAGTCTTTAAAAAGAGTGAAAATAAAAGAAGCTGAACGAAACAAAACAAAACCAGGGAAAAGCAAAGGGGCGAGAGAACAGCAGCAAAATTGTTTCTCTCCAACTTGTTGAGACAAGATCTACTGCAACTCAAATTTGTTCCTTCTAGATTAGGGGCAGCATTTTAACATTCACATTTAGGAAAAGAGTAGCCCAGGTGGACACAAAGCCACAGGACTTCTTGTGCAGATAATATAAGCTGTTTCTTTAGCACTATTAACAAAGGGGTTGGTGGTAGCTCTTTGAATCATAGAATCACTAAGTTTTGAAAGACCCCTAAGATTATCTAGTCCAACGATCAACCCATGACTTTGCTTGACACAGAAAACTTGAGCCACATTTCAGTTGGGAAGGCTGGTGTTTAAAATCATTAACAGTCAGAAGTACTTAAATATGGCATTACTATTCTTCTCGTGCTACCCAGGGACTTGTGACAGGCCTTGCAGACCCCATGTGTGAGGCACTGTACAAATATCCATCTCTCCATTCTCTGTGCTCTTTTAACCCAGGGCCCCAACCTTGCATATGCTTACACACTTGAGCAACTACCAGTATCACATGGCCCTACTGAATTCAACATCACTGATGAATGAATGAAATCAGTAATTACCCATGTGCTTAATTATTTGCAGAACTGGGGGCTAAGTGCTTCATTTTTAGCTTTTAGCTTCAAAATATTAGTTCTAATCTAGTGTGCCTCACTTTGTGCTCAATCCCACAAGGAACAACACAGTCTGGCCTAATTAAGCAAAGAACTTAACGAAGTGTTTAAGCGTGTAAGCAAATGCATTGGCTGAATGCTCTGTTGCTTGGCTTAGTGTGCTCAGCTCCTTGCTGGACTGGACCTCAGCACAGGCGCTGGGGGTAATGTACATCCAGGAGGGCACTGGGGCTCTGCTGAATGCACAGGGTGCTGGGCACACGAGGACTTCCTTGGCTGTCATCCAGAACATGGAGATAGCACAGTGGGTAGCTTGATTCTGACAAACACTAATTTTAGGCACTTTAGGATGTAAAATAATGATAACACCCTTCCTGGAAAAAAAATCTCCCTGGACCTGTGTGAAATTATCAGCAAGCTGGCTGTCCCATTTTTGCTCCTGCTATGTGGGGCAGCCTGGCTTATTAAGGTACTGGACTCATTCAAACATCCTTTGCTTTCCCCCTTGCAAGGGGACCCCAGAGAGCCAGCCTGCTTCTCCTGGCAGTCTGAGGATGAACCTGCTCACCCTGATGGACAAAGGCTCTTGCACACCTCCCTGGGAAGGCAGCAAAAAGATAAGTCAAGCAGTGATGGAGAAGCTGCAGGCTGGAGCACATTTTCTTGCCATGGGAGACCTACAGCAATGAGAGCTGTGGGGTGGAGGACAGCACAGGGTCTTCAGAACATAAGCCATGGGTGCCCCATAGCTCACACTGGCAGTGAGAACAGTTCAGGGGCTGTCCCTCTGCCTACTGCAGACAAACACACATGCATGCACCAGAAAACAGAGCACAGCTTCACAGGAAAAATCCTCAAAAGCACCAGTAGTCACCATAAACCACTATTAGTACTAATGATGACCTCCACCCAGGAGCTCTGAGGAGATCATTCCTTTGAGAGCTGTTATCTGCCCAGGTGAAAGTTTCCTGTAATGTCTCCCTAGGGTGAGGTATCTTCAGAGCTGCTGTGAGATTCCTTCCAGCATGAAAAAGAAATCCTGGCAAACATGTAACATCCAAGGAGCATTGCAGGGAGAAAAGAGGAGGGAACCCCCAAGTCACGTCCTCAAGTGATGACTGCTCATGTTACAGAATTGTTCAAGAGGATAAAACGTCCCCTAAAGGAACAAAGACCTCTGAAATAGACTTCTTTGTAATGTCACATTCCCTGCTCATTCCAAACAACAATCTGCTCCAAAATTACTTTCTCATCCACTGTTCACTATGCGTGTTATGAGCCTGATCCTGAGTCAGTTCTCCTGTTAAATACTGACATAACAGTGTACTTTAAACAAGAGCAGCAGTTAAACATCTCTTGCCCCATGCAGCAAAGCTCCAGGCTAAGCATAAGTGACAAATTCATTTCAACAAACAGAAATCAGCAAGCTCTTTTTTTCTTTTTCTCTGCACAGCTTTTTTTCCACAGTGGGCCGTCAAGTTGTTGTGTTGCCTTTTTTTTTTTTGTCTTTTCCCCACAAGACACATTATTCCATTTAAGTGCTTGTGCATATTTATTAATAGAGAAAAAAATGAGTGAACAATGAGCTGCTCAGGGGAGGCTGAAATCCTGCACTGGAGCAGTGAATCAGAGAAGCAAATCCATTTAGCAAAATGCTCATTTTAAGACATGTTCCTTTCACACTTGAGTTATTTTTCTCTGCACCCAAACTTAATTAGAATCCTGGTAACACATCAGTCCTGCATCCATACACCACAGCTGTGCTCAGGATCCCTGAGCTGCACATCCTGATCTGCTGCTGTGTTATGAACAGAGTGACCACAGCCAGCTCCACCAGCACGCTGGGGAGCAAAGAAACCTCAAGACAAATATCCCTTATTGCAGGGAGCTCTGAGTCTGACTGTAAATGAGCCAATGTAAAACAAAAACCACGCTGCTAGGTAGATGATACTGAGACAGCTCTGACCCTCCCTGTACCCCGTAAGCACAGGTGCATGCAGTGTTGCAAAGATCTCCTGTGCTGATGGGACACAACCTCCTCCCAGCTACTGGAGAGGAGCAGAGATTGTTATCACTGTTTATCACTCAGATTGTGACAGCTCCTGAGTGCTGTGCTAGGTGCTGCTGACAAACCAAGCAGAAAGACAGCTGCTGGCATAAAGAAATAGACACAAAGTAGATAAAACAGTGAGTACAGGTTCCCAAAGCAGTGCTAAAACAGATCCACACAGCTGGTCTTGAAAAGGGAGAAAGCAAGCCACCCTGTGAAGATGTGCTAGCTCAGGGAACTAGGGAGGGAAAGCACATATTGCTCACTTGCTATTGAAAGTAACATGAGAAGGAATTTTTATGGACCAGCTCATCCCTTACCTTAACCTCCCAGCTTTGGTAGTTGACACCTAAGCTCCTGTTACCTGGGGATGGCAAAGTTCCCTGGAGATAGCAGAGGTCAAGTGTATTTCATTCATTTACTGTTTCCAGATGGGCTTGTTGTTTACCAGCTGTATGCTCGGCAATTTCAGCTCTCTCTTGGCTTTGCTTAAATAGTTTCCCAAAAGCTGAGCCAGTGGGAGGCTGCTGCTGGCTTCAGCAGAGCTAGGACAGTCTCTGATGTTGTCATACCCCTGTGCTAACCCAAGCACCAAACCCTTCTGTTTACAATATTGCTGTTTCTATGTTCGGTCAAATAAGATTAGCTGATTTCAGGCAGTGCCTAATGAAAGCTGAGTTTTTCAGTGCCAACATTTTGCCTTTCCAGCCTTCAAGCAAAGGCTGGAAGGTCAGCCTGGCATTCAGTCTGCAGCATGTGACCATTTTAATGAGGGATGTCTATGAACTACAGAGCTAATGCACAGTCACAAAAGCTGCAGCCCAATGTGACTTGCTTCCCTACAATGGAAGGATTTTTCTGTGATTAAGGTCCAAGACAAGGGAAACAAACTTATTTCTGGCTCTTTTTACAGCCCTAGTAGGTGACTATGAACAGACTCTCTAACCACTTTCCACCTTAGGAGTCTCCTACCATAAAAGGAGATAAAAATGCTCTTTCTCACAGGAGGATGCAATGGGTTCAGGTGTTAGTGGAATGAATGGCACTGTAATGGTTGTGAAATGTAAAGAGTAAAAAGGAGAGAGCCCTGCTGTGCTAGCTTTTAAAGCCTGCATGTAATGGCTGGATCACAGTGGGCTTTTGGTTCTTCCTGCAGCACCTGCAGCAAACGTAGCTTCATTGTTTCCCTCCTCTCTGCTGCCTTGCCCAACTACAGGCTGCTAGGAAAACATCAGGCAGGCAGAGCCAGCAAGTGCAGCAGCTGCTACATAGCGTGGGATGATGGCAACAAGCATGCTGCACCCACACAGAGCCCAAGGGACAGGCAGTCTTTGCACGACCTATTGAGCACTGACAACTTGCACAGAGGAGCAAAGGGCTCTTCACTCCTGAGCAGCCTGCCCAAGCAGCCCGTGCTTGGGGATGGGATGGATGGGACATTTCAGTTGTTCCATGACTCACTTTGGCTCATTGGAATGCTGGGAAGAGCAGGAAAGGAGCTGGGGATGAGTGAGTGTCAGTGCCCTCCTGTGCAATTCTGTCTGCGGGTTAAAGACAGGCATATGCCTGGGGACTGTGGAAATTCTTGGGAGACCCTGACAGCTAGAAAATGTGCAGTCATCTATTCTTCAGCATCTCTTTTTTGAATCCTCCCCAGTCTGAAGATCACTGCTCCCTGCCTGCATCCACCCTGCGCTGCCTACCCACCTCAGTGCTGAACTTGCACACTGTAAATCTGCACTCTCCTCTTCAATAAAGTTTGTTGACAGTTCTGCTCCTTACAAAACAACCAGATCCAACCACAATCTTGTCAATTCCCATCTTACCATATGAGTCTCCAGCGAGGTTATTATCTTGAATGATCATAATGAGAATGAAATTATAGCCTCGGGAGAAGGCTGAGAGAAGTCCCAGAGCTCCGGGGACTTAACCCAAGGTTGAGCAGATGTGGCCAGGCTTTAATTCCTCCCTCCCACAGGCTTTCTGCTGGACATGTACGCATGTCTGTGACCCTTTTACCATGAGGAGGAAATATATACTGAAGAGTCTGAGGTGCTTGCATACCGACACAACAGAAGTACCTTCATCCTATTTTCCCTTGTGCTTTGCACACATACAGAGTAGGGCACTGCACTTACACTACAGATGCTGAACCACAGCCACAAGGATTTCTTTACAACAGAGAGCCTTGCAAACTGCTCCTCTCCAGTCTGATGAGGGCTCTGTCTATGACATCACTTCTCCTGGCAGTCTGTGTCACTTTTATCAGATTTGCCACTGAAAAAAATAAAAGCACAAACACAACCAACTGCAACGAAATAAAATTTTCCCTCCACTGTTACCAGGAGAAAGCCACAAATAAACAAGAAGACAAAGTGAGAAGCTAACTAGAAATCGGTGAAGCCAATAAAGCAATGTGGCTGAGGAGGAGATGGCAGCTGGAGCACGGTGGAAGCACATCCAGCTTTTGTGTGTCAGACTACAGGTGCCTTAACTGAATGTCACCATTTGCAGAAAGTTTGCCTTAAGCCAGCCTGCCTCAGGCTGAAGAGACCAGCCATGGAGCAGTGAATGCAGGCAGCCATGCCCCAGCATGCTGCTTCTCTTCATTTCTAAACCTGGGCTGATTTCTGACCTCCAGCTGCTCAGCGGGCTTCCCCCTGCTGCCGTTTCCATGGAATTCATTTTGTTGCAATAAGATAAAAATATGCCTGTTCTCCTCCTAGCAAGTCAGCAATCAGCGAAGGAAAACAACAGGAGCACCACCAGGAAAATACTGTTGCTGTTTTCCAAGGACATAAAAAAATGTCACACGAAAAAGTCCATATTAAACACACAAAAGATCTACCCCAAAGTATCTTCTCTTATTGTGAGGACTATTTTATGAAGCATACAACCTCGTTCAAGTAGACATTCCATTAGATGCAGCTATCTGCAGCACAGGCACTGCTGCTAGCGAGCAGGGATACAAAACCTGCCCTGAGATGACATTTCAGGCAGTACTTAATGATACCCAAAGATTCAGTGCAGAGGAAGACAATCACCACCTCTTATGCAATCCTACACAGTCTGCTGTTCAATTCTGGAATTCACACAGATCCTTTACCTATTGAAATACCAACAGCTGTCTTTTGGTCTCACCAGCAAAGCTGGTTTAGTGTAAGTGAAAGACTCCATAACTGCAAGCACAGGAGCCTCAGCAACAAGGTAGAATTTAAGAACCATTACTTACATTCCTACTTGCTTCATTCTATCAAAACGGAGACCCTCGTGTATTATTACTATATTTGAAAGTGCATTGAGCATGTTTCCATTCCAGTGTCGTGATGCTTTGTGATAGTGCTAGAAGCTGAAGTGACAAAACAACTACTTTGTCCACAGGTAATGTCAAGAATAAGGGTTCCTGGCAGTTGTTAAAACTCCTTTAATGAGGAACAACACTGTCCTAGAAGAGGTTTCACTTCACCTTTCGTTTCCAGTTGAATGGAACCTCTCTAATTCTCCAGATGTATTAAACACTTTAATTTCAGCAAAAGCTTGCAAGTATATTGTTTTCAAAGGGATATAGCTAGGTTACAATACACATTTAATATGTACCTGGGTTCTCAAGAGTGTTGTAAATTTAAAGAAAAATGCAACCAAATCTCTACACTCTTTGTTTTTTTATTATCATTGTTATTTTACAGCCTTGCATAAATTAGTTTAATAATATTAGCTTTCAGTAACTATCAGTTGTTATGACATTTGGGTGTTAAATTTAGAGGAAAGCTGTTTATTACCTTTGGAAATAGTGGTGTTTATTCACTTTCTCTTCTTTTTCTAATGGAAAGAGTGTTCATGTTACTCTCAGAAGCTATAATTATTTGGTACCAAGATAAAGCTGACAAAAAAATCAAGGTGACCCCTCCAGGAGTCTGCAGGGCAGAGGAATCTTCCCACAACTAAACATTCCTGTGGACTAGTATTTTTGCTTTCCTCAGCTGCTTTTAGGAATGAAGTGTTAGGTGCCAAGAACTGAAATCCCTAGAACACCAGTGACAAATAGATATTTATTCAACAAAACAAAACAAAGTAAGCAATAAAATGCCAAGAGAGAGCCCTCATCTTGGTGGGTTGCCCTCCTCTCTTCCTTATACCAGAGAAAACACCAGCAGCATGTATGGCAGTCACTCCTCTTCAGCAGTGCGAAGTTATGATTATGATTTTGTCATTTCACCCCTTAAACATGCATAGTTTAGATTTTGTCATTTTCACCCCTTAAACATGCATAGAGACAAAAAAAGTGAAACACGTTGTCAGTGCGACACTTCATGTCTCAATTACCTTGATTATATGATTATAAAAAATGATAAATGATTATAATAAATAAAGGTGAAGTTAGGAGTTTTCCTATTACTTTCAGTGGGATCAGAATTTCATGAACTTGACTTCTGAAAGGAGCAGGATCCGAGGTCACACTTGAAATGTGCATTTACATTTCTGCATATGCATTTGCATCTGAAAATTGGCCTACAACATCAATTTTTCTGCCTGTTCAGGAAACAGCATTTAAACATTTTTAAACCAGTCTTCCTCCGTGTCTCATCTCTGTGCTCTTGCTGGCCTCCCCTGGCTCTGCTCTTAGTGATTTAAAGCAATGGCTTTTGCTCAGCTGCCTCCCCAGCAGTCAAACCCATTTCCTCATCACCAGTTTTGCCCACCACGACCAAGTATGTCTTTGGTTTTGACATACCAACATAGTCTTGAAACTCAAACATAACCATTTCTCCATCTAGCAGTGATTGTACCTTCGGACTGAACCTGATTCAACATCAATGCAACAAAGTGCTAAAAGGCACTGAAGTTAGTACAGTTCACCAACTGAGAAACCAGAGCAGTGCAAAACTAACCTGGTGCACCCCAGGTAACATGAAAACTGGGTGACGTGCAAGAAGCAGGGCTGTGGTCTGGGAACTGTTGATGGTATAGCCAGACTGATCAGTCAGGCACAAGCATGACCATCACAAGATACCAGGGTTAAGAACGCTGTGTTAACTCTCCCTGGCAGGGCCCTGCATGCCCTCCCATGGTGTTTTTGGAGTGCAGGGCAGCCTCTGCTGAGCCATCCTGCTGCTGAACTGCCTTCCCAGGGAGCAGGGACATGCCTGACGTGGCTCTCATCCTGCCTTTCAGGGCCCCACAGGAAGCTAAAAATATCCTTTCCCAGAACCTTACCAGAGATACGGATCTTCTGGTCCACAGTTTAACTCCTTGGGAAGCACACAATACAAATGCTGAAAAGCAACAGGCTTAAGATACCACTGAGACACCAGAAACATGCAAATACCAAAAGCTTTGCATGGAAGTTCAGTTCATGCCTTTATTTTTTTTAAGTTGGCAAAAGATAAGGAGGGGGCTTTGAAGGGAAATATCAGCCTTCAGCATCCGCACACTACAAGCTCCTGTCAGAAACAAGATGCCAAGCCAGATGTGTCTTTGGTCTGAACCTATTTTTACTCACACACAGTATTTGAGCATAGTACCATAGCAAAACACGTAGATATACCTGTGCTCCTGGCATTCCTGGTGACATTCATGCTGGAGGGCTGTGTTAATGCTAAAGCTTACCATTCATGAAGGATGTTGGTAATTGTCAGAGAGTTCAGAATGTGAAGGATGGGAAAACAGTCATTACAGATCAAGGAGCTCAATCTATTCATCATACAAAGAGAGGAGGTTAAGGGATGGTTTGGTCAAAGACTACTGGTGTTTACAGGGAGGATGCAATATAGAGATCAGAGTCCTGAGTTAGCATAGGACAACTCTAATGCTGAAAATAGACAAGATCTGACTAGAAAGATGAGGCAGATGTTCAACTGTGCAAATAACGAGTTTATTCCCTCAGCCAGAGCTGGAGCAAACAGATTGATTCTTCATTACAGGTTCTTCTGAATTATGTTCAAATGTTTTATTTTGTTGTTTGTTTGTTTGTTTGTTTGTTTCCTAAAAAATGTGTGCTGGAATCTAAACATACAAAAAGAAGAAGCCTTGTGAAAACAGTGCTCTTTTGTGACATTGTGTGCCTCTGTTTCTCGCACTGGCAATTCTGATCATTTTTTGAGGCATATAAGGAGTGTAAGTGCAAGCCTGACCACAGATGCCTGGCAGATCCGATCTCTGCTTGTGCAAGCAGTGGGTATATCTTGCCCTCTGTACTGATAGCTTCTCACCTGCACGTGCCCTGAACCAGAATGTCCTTGTAGGGGCACCAGCCATTTGGCTCCCAGAATCACAGCCTCATATGACACTCAGCACAGATCCGTTGACTCACCATCTCCAGCTCTACCTGTCTTGCCTCTCCTGGTGCCTGCCAAAGACCCTTTTGGCTCACCTTGGTCCAAGCAATCTAAACTAGTCCTTAATTCTCCTTCCTGTGTTTCCATAATACCCAAAGTAAAACACTTTCACAGTGCTTTCAACCCATTCCTCTGTGTCCTATCCAACAGGATTCTGCAGGGCAGATTATGACTTTCTTTGAAGGCAATTAAGACCATCTTAGACTTGCTGCAGCTCCTCCTGCCTTGACAGCATCAATTCTTTGCACCCCTCCTGAGGAGTCACAGCTCTCGATAGCCTTGCTGCTGCCTTGCTCCAAGTGCACCTCATCTGCCTTGAAACGTGACCTCAGGTGGACACGGGGCTGTAGGCACTCAATGACACACAGCAAAGCCCCAGGATCTGTCACGTGTCCGAGAGCAGAACTTTGCCCTCTCTTAATTGTATCTCATTTATCAGCAATATAACACTTTGCACATTATCATCCCAATTATAAAGGCTTGTAGGTGATAATGAGATTCCACTGGATATATTCCAGCAAAGCACATTCTAGGTTTTACTAACTTCATTAACCAAGAAAAGCTGGTTAATGGCAGAGAAGTGCAACGATGCACATAATAATACCAGTTGCTTTGCTACTACAATTATATTATTAAGATGGATATTTGAGGTGCAGTTTCCATGTATAATTAGTGGTTTATTCCTTCAGGAGGAAAAAAAAATCAGAAGCACCCAAAGGCTTGAACAAAACGGTTCTTACTGAGAACACAAATGAAGCCATGCTCTCAGGGTCAGACTCCAAATGGGATTTGTGAGCTACAGGAGCACAAGAATTTGGAAACCCAACACAGGCTCCTGGGGGATGCAGAGTACCTCAATGCCTGCTCTGTGCACAGAGGCATGCATGCAGGAGGTCCCCACCTCAGCAGGCACCTTGCTTGTCCCACAGAATCATAGAATGGCTTAGGCTGGAAGGAACCTTAAAGTTCATTTAGTTAAAATCCACTGCTGTGGGTTAGTTACCCCCACTAGATCAGGCTGCCCAGGGCTTCATCCATCCTGGCTTCGAATGCTTCCAGGGATGAGGCATTCACAGCTTGTCTGGGTCTCCTTTTCCTAAAGTCTTAGGTCTTGAAGTTTACCATGAGTCCTTGAAGATAAAAATCCCACAGGTATCAGCATTACAAAATATTTAGACCACGGGTGTCCAACTTTTTCTCTTGTCTATGCTGCATTGGGCGAAGAGGAGTTGTCTTGGGCAATTATATCATGGAATTGTAGAAATATTTGAGTTGGAAGGGACACTTAGGAACCGTCTGGTCCTTACCATGTAGTTAATGTATGTGAGTAACAAAACTACTTCACTAAACACTTCAATCTCAGATGAAGGAAACAAGCACGTCCAGGCAATCAAAACAATGGGAAATCCTCTGATTGCTCCTTTTACAAAACAACAAAACAGAAGACAAGAGCACTGGCTTCCATGTGCAAGCCTGATTTTTTGGTTGCTTTTCTCTCACAGTTACATCACGCTTATCAGTCTGACAAAAAAACAAAATGCCTTTTTTTCACTAGGAGTTCTCTTGCAGATTTAATCAAGTTGTCAGGAGAAATACCATTATCCTCACGATGTGAAATTAATCTATCAGGAATTAATCTACTGCACTGAGTGAGTATATGACACTCACTTGGATCAGTTCGTACATACATCTTCTGCTTGGTAACACTTCACACAATAAAACAGCCTCCAGAACTGAGTCAGCGGTCATCCTACAGCCTTTGGGATGGCTGCTCTGCCTCGGAGCTTAGCAGGAGCCCTCGTTGAATTTAATCAGGCAGGCAGAGCTCAGAAATTCAGCCGGAATCCTTGCTGTTATTAGAAATATGCACTATCATTTGCTAATTCAGGCCCAAAACCAATTCAGAAACCCAGAGCAATAAAACATCATGTGAGCATTGAGCTCTCTCAAGCGTATCCTGGAGCAGTCATTTTTGGAGAGGTGGAATACACAAAGGAATGTAGAGAGTCTAGCCAAGATTTTATGAGAAATACTCTTCTCAATG
Organism: Odontophorus gujanensis; assembly: GCA_013399175.1. Lineage (NCBI taxonomy): Eukaryota > Metazoa > Chordata > Aves > Galliformes > Odontophoridae > Odontophorus > Odontophorus gujanensis. Next base: position 220,286 of record VXAB01002871.1, on the reverse strand, counting down.
AAGCCAAAGACTTTTCCAAAACTGAAGAGCTCTGCTTTTTCCTATCTGCCTCCAATGTCCATGACCTCGCACAAGAGCAGCAAAGTGCAGGCAGTGCAGGGGCTCTTGGCCTTCGTCCCTAAGGGAGAAACAGTTTCATCACTGATACCGACCAGAAAAGATTTTACCCCGTGTCACAAAGCAACGCCACATCTCTGTGCTTCAGAAATGCTGCAGCCCTCTGAGAGGATCTGTCAACTCTGAGAAAAACTGCAGGTGAGGCTGTCAGCTGCATGCACATACAGACGTGTTTGTCCACATTCGTCACTACCCTGACACTATAAGAGGAGTGAGGTGGCCCTGACATTGGGCACCGGCAGCAGCCCGCACCCACAGCCCGTGGCAGTGGGAGCCACGCATCTGCTGGGTTTTCATAAAAACTGATCTTCTCATCAACTGCACACACAGTTTTTTCAGGGTCACTGCCATTGGGTGTGAACCCCTACTGCTGTGCTAGGAGAGGCAGGAGCAGCCAACTCTGCAGAGCCCAAAAGGATGAGCCTCAGCTCTCTTCCTGCCTTCAGCCCCTCCTGGCTCCTCCATAGCTCATTTGTGTTTGCTGAAGGACTGAAGAAAGGGTGAAAAGTGCAGTCCTGCTGCTGTAACCACCCACAGCCGACGCAGAATGCAGCAGCTGCTGTAAAATGATCAGCTGGAGATAGGGAAAAGGAAGTCACTGCTGGGAAGTGAAATGCAGAGCTGTATTTAGGTCGCCCATGTAACTTTCTGCTACAGCAGGCACTTTGCCTACAGGATCACATTCTGCTTGGACTGTCCATCTCAAGCCAGACCTTGCCAGAAGCCCACAAAGATGTGGAGCAGAAACACCCCATGCATTTCAAACTTAAAGAGGAAAGTCTCAGGGGGCGGTGAGGCCATGACATGGAGTGCCCAGAGAGCTGTGGGCACCCCAACTCTGGAGGTGCTCAGGGCCAGGCCGATCTGTGGGGGGCACCCAGCCCACAGCAGTGGGTTGGGGTCGGGTGGGCTTTGAGGTCCTCCTAACCTGAATCATGCTGTAGTTCTGCACTGGGGAAAGGACTGACAGCACCCACTGCCAGGTGGGATGCCACGTACCATGCACAGTGCATCAGCAGTGCTGACACTAAACCCTCCCCAGCAGCTTCTTGGGTACTAACAAAGGCTTGCTGGGTACTAACAAGAGTTTGTGGAGTACTAAGAATAGCTCTTTTGGTGCTGATAATGGCTTTTTTGGGTGCTAACAACAGGTTTTTTAGGCACNGCCTGCGGGAACGTGTTCAACTCGTGGAACGATTACCTGGGGCTGGCCACGCTCATCACCAAGGCCGTGCGCCCCGGAAAGGGCTTCGGCGCCGAACCACCCGCCGTGGTGGTGGCGGCGGCCGAGGAGGAAGAGGAGGAGGAAGAGGAGGAGGAGGAAGAGCCGGCGGGGCCGTACTTCGAGGGCGCGCTGGACTTGCACGAGCTGGAGCTGTGCGGGCATCACCACCACCACGGCGCGGGGCTGCTGGAGGAGCGCTTCGCCGACTTCAGCCCCTTCCCCGGGCGCGGCGGTCCCGCCGCGGTGCTCTTCGACTGCTCGGGGGAGCACGCGGGCCGGGACGGCTCTGCCCACGCGTGGGGCGCGGGCGTGGTGGTGGCGGGCCGGCTGCCCGCCCACCCGCGGGCCGCGGGGCGCCTGCTGAAGCCCGAGCTGCAGGTGTGCGTCTTCTGCCGGAACAACAAGGAGGCGGTGGCCCTGTACACCACGCACATCCTGAAGGGACCCGACGGCCGCGTGCTGTGCCCGGTGCTGCGCCGCTACACCTGTCCCCTGTGCGGCGCCAGCGGGGACAATGCCCACACCATCAAGTACTGCCCGCTGTCCAAAATGCAGGCGGCCAAACAGCTCCGGCACGCCCGGACCGCGCTGGGCAAGAAGGCCCGCTAGGAACGGGGCGCGCGGGGACTGGCGGGCGGCTTCGGCGCGGCGGGGACGCCCTGTACGTGTTTNTGGGGGGCACCCAGCCCACAGCAGTGGGTTGGGGTCGGGTGGGCTTTGAGGTCCTCCTAACCTGAATCATGCTGTAGTTCTGCACTGGGGAAAGGACTGACAGCACCCACTGCCAGGTGGGATGCCACGTACCATGCACAGTGCATCAGCAGTGCTGACCCTAAACCCTCCCCAGCAGCTTCTTGGGTACTAACAAAGGCTTGCTGGGTACTAACAAGAGTTTGTGGAGTACTAAGAATAGCTCTTTTGGTGCTGATAATGGCTTTTTTGGGTGCTAACAACAGGTTTTTTAGGCACTAGCAATATTTTACGGGGTTACTATTAATGCCTTTTGGGATACTGGTCGCCTTTGGGGTACAAAAAAGAGTTTGGGGTGACGATGGTAATTTTTTGGATACTAACAGCAGTTGTTTCAGTACTAAGGATGTTTTGGGGGTATTACCGATTGATCATTTTGGACCTCAACACATTCTTCTTCTCTCCAGTTTGGACAATGACACCCACCCCCCGGGGACGCCCCGCCCCCCCCGCGCACG
>VXAB01002871.1:194498-217323 GCA_013399175.1 Odontophorus gujanensis | reverse complement strand
CCCGCGGGCCGCGGGGCGCCTGCTGAAGCCCGAGCTGCAGGTGTGCGTCTTCTGCCGGAACAACAAGGAGGCGGTGGCCCTGTACACCACGCACATCCTGAAGGGACCCGACGGCCGCGTGCTGTGCCCGGTGCTGCGCCGCTACACCTGTCCCCTGTGCGGCGCCAGCGGGGACAATGCCCACACCATCAAGTACTGCCCGCTGTCCAAAATGCAGGCGGCCAAACAGCTCCGGCACGCCCGGACCGCGCTGGGCAAGAAGGCCCGCTAGGAACGGGGCGCGCGGGGACTGGCGGGCGGCTTCGGCGCGGCGGGGACGCCCTGTACGTGTTTCTTGTAAGAAATATATATATATATGTGGTTTTTAAGAAAATGGGATCCTCCGCGAGTTCCCACGGGGGCGACGCTCGGAGCGGGCGGTGTCGCCCCCTGCTGCCCCCACGGACCGGGGCTGCGGCCGCCCGCTGCCCGACGGCGGCTGGAGGGGTCCGGGCCGCTCCCTCGCCCGGCTCAGAACCGTTCGGGTTTCTCGCTCGGTGGTCGGCTCCGCTGCTTTGGGGCACTGGGAGGAGGGAGCGGCGGAGGGCTGGCGGGGGCCGCGCCGTGAGAGCTTTTCCTGCGGGGGGTGGGACGGGTAGCGGCCCCTGGTGCGTTCGTGCTGGGCTGCTTCGAGCTGTCGATAGGTGATGCGCTTGTAAGGCTGGAGAGTGTGCCTTTATTGCGAGGAGGGGGGGGCTCCAACCGTGTGGTTGCCGAGTGGCTTTCGCGTATACACAGGACATAGCCCCGGGGAAGCGCTGAGTGCTACCGCGGGGGTGCGTCGCTCTCAAGAGGTGGGGAAATGGTTTTTGATTGCAGTTTAAGGCAGGAGAAGGAGCTGCAGCAGACCTGTGGGTCGCTTTGCAGCCCCCTGGAGCCAGGAGGCAGTGCAGAACTGGTCCCCTATGTGTGGCTTTACTCTGAGTCACATGGAGAATGGCAACGGGTCCTGATGGGAAGGGGAGCTGGGCGAGCCAGAAGTGACAGGCATCAGTGCGGGTTCCTCTTGGTAACTGCCCAGCGGGATAGGAGCAGAGGCAGGACGTGCAGGGTGGGCTGGGGGGTGGCCGAGAATCACTATGCATAACTGCTGCTGGCTCCCGCAGCTGAGAACAGGGTTGTGAATGGAAGCGCCCTCTTCAGCCTTCCTCAGATTGCCCCAGCATTAGGGCTAATTAGCAAATGTAGAGGGGACTGCATTAAATAACACCTCGCCGTGGCTGTACGGAGCTGCCTGTCGGTTGCTGCCTGCTGGTTGTGCTAGGTTCCAGCCATTTGCTGTCTCTGCTTTTACGGAGCTTGCCCTGCAGGTGCTCAGCTGGTAGAATTGAGGTGCGTTTGATTTTGTGCTGTCTGTCTCCACCGCAGGTTGGGATCGAGCTCCAGTGTTAACGCTGTGGAAAAAAAAAAAAATCTGTATCTTTGTTAACTTCTTGTGGCAGTATTGAAGATGAGTGTACATGTTGCAATTCAGCTGACTGTTTACGGACACAAAAGCAAGAAAGATGTGAGGAAAGTTCTCAGATGCTTTCTGAGAGGGCTGCAATACACCTGCCTCCCATGGTCTGTTGATCAAGCTACCCCATAGCAACTGCCCCATTGCACTGCCTGGGAGCTTGTGAAGACAGCAGAGCATCTCCTTGCCTCGGATGCTGGCTCTGTCCTTGTGCAGTGCCTGACTCTGCCCTCAAACCTGAGTAAGAAGAAAGCTGCTCTTGTGATGGTGGCTCCTGCTGCGTGCACTGCTCTGTGTAGCTCCACTGCACAGCGTCGGGCCTGGGAGGTGAGCCCCAGCAGGTAAGGCAGCAGTGGCTGGAGAGAGCAGCTGCGGGTGGGAGAGGAGCAGCCTACTTGAGGCTGAGCTCCTCCTGCCGTTTCCTGAGGACCAGCACACTCTGCAGCACCGAGCAGGCAGACACACCTGCTCGTGGTCACAAGTTTGTTACGGTAGATGATGGTTATGTACAGCTCATGGTAGTAACCTTAAATCCTAGGAACAGCATGCAGATTCATCTGCCAGCAGACCACGTTGATGCTATTGTCATTTAGTCTGCACGCATCTGCAGATCCAAACGTTTATGGCTGCTGGCTTGAACCAAGCATTTTGTCTTCAGAAAACCACTTTATTACCAGGAAACATTCCTAATTCTATCGGTGATGGCATCTTTTCCATGGTGATATTCTGATGAGGAATGAGCAGAGTGCCAGGTAGCCCATTGCTGCCCTCAGGTGGTGTTAGTCTGGGCAAAAAGCAGGCTCTTCCTGATGGAAAACTCCTTTCAGATGTGTTTATAACTCAGTTCTGCTCAAGTCAGGTGCCTTGCAGTCCCAGCTGTTCCTGGCATGGCACAATGGGAAGAACTGGGTGCTTGTTGTGCTGCTAGCATGCTGAGGTCCTAGTGCTGCAGCAGGCTGCACGCTGTGCGGACTTGTGCCTGACTAACAAGTGGGTTTTGAACCTGAATTTCACTTACAGCATAACTCTGTGGGTCTACAGTTACAAGAAGAAAACTTGCTGTTCTGTGTACTTCTGTGGACACTTCAGCAGCAGAGAAAACAAAGGGTCTCTCTCCCAGCAGCACACCAGCTGAACTCCTCCTTCCTGTGAGGATGCTGACAGGTCCCTGCCAGCAGTAGGAGCAGGGTTCAGCTGCTGGATTTGGTCAGATGAGATGTCTGACCACTGTGGTTCTCTAAAAAGATCAAGCAGTGAAATAAATACCCAGACATGTCTGTGTAGCTCACGTCTTTCAGACGTTTCTCAAGCTGCCTGATGCTGAGCATTTAATAGTGTTGCCTATGTAGACAGCACTTTGCATTTAAAAAGTTAAGAAAGCAGGCTCTGAACAGTTTCATCTGGTGCAATGGCTGTCACAGCTGTATTTGCGTGGGGATAAATGGAGCTACAGATAAAATTTAACATATGTAACTGAAGGTATAATCACTTTTCCTCACTTTCTGATGACTGGAAAAAAGCAAATGTGGCACTGATGTTCAAATAAGGCCAAAAAGACCATCTGAGAAATGGCAGCGCAGATGATGTCACAATATCCTCGTACTTAAGTTAGGTAGTTAAGAGAAAGAATCCAAAAGTTACTGGAGCATCTCCCCTCAGCACACAGGAGACCTTACCTTGGCTACTGCCTCTGGTTTGCTGCCAGCACAGGGAAGCTCTTGGCAAACCGGAGGAAGTTCAGCAGCACCAGCAAGTCCACAGGGGCTGGAGCCCGTGGGGAAGGGCAGAGAAAAGTTGAGGGGGTGCTGCCAGCCCCCCAAGGCAGTTGTAAAGCCAGGCTTCTTACAGCACTGTGGGGGCAGCAAGATGAGAGGTAGAGGCTGAGAAGGTATTTAAGCTTTTTCACTGTGGGAGCAATCAAGCATTCCTTGGAGCTTTTCAAGACCAGCCTGGGTAAGTGTGGTTCAGAGTAACCCAATCTGATATGATAGCAAGGAGTGGGACCAGAGCCCTCCCAGGATCCCATGGAACATGCACTATTCTGCTGCAATTACAGCAATGAGTGCCTGAACAGCAGCCACAGCCTGCCACCCCAAATCCAGGAGGTGGGGTAGATGACATTCTCTGCTGCCATCCCTTATGGCAGTGTACAATCATTGATTTTTTGTTCAGAAAACACTGTAACTATGAGGGAATCCAGGAACTTGGCAAAACAAAGTGAAAAGCTCCAAAGGTGCCATCACCTGGCCCTCAGCTCAGATGACTTAAAGCAAAGTTTTCCTGAGAAAGGAATAGGAGCAAGAAGAAAAGCATTACAACAGTAGAATTAAACAAGCTTTAAATCAGGCTAGTTTCTCCCTAAGTGTTCTTAGATTCTCCTTCAAACAGTACAGAAACAGGTGTGCACACAAACACTAACAGCTGTTCTACATCAAAGTACACTGCAGGAAGTTACTAAAAAGTCACCACACTGTTGAAGCTAATTCCTTAAGTTGTTTATTTATCATTGAAGAAACACACAGCAGCAAGTCCTGTGTTGGCTTCAGTATGACCACATAGTTAATTGTTATTCTGCATCCCAAAATCAAAGTCAACACAGCCATTACTACAGATCACTTTTGTTTTTTGGAAAGGGAAAAAATTTACCCTGAAGACAAAAAAACTGGGGGAAAATTCAACAACTTCTCCAAAACCACACATTTTAAATATGACAATATTTATAAATCCTTGAAAGGCATGAATCATCCAGTAATGGAAAAGCAGTTGTGCTATTGCAACAGAAAATACATAGCAATATGCTTACTGAAACACTTAAATCGTAAAAGCTTGGAGTTGTGTGTTTGCACACTGCAGCAGTATACATTACTGGAACAATGACTGCAACATGGCATTGTAGGCTTCATGTATTCAAGTAAATCTACAGAGAAGATCCCAGTGTAACTAATGCTTATAATGTTTCTTGTATTTAATTCAGATTTAGACAACTTACTGAATTTAGATGGTAAAGCATCTCCCCAAACTGCATGCCCTCAAAGACTGTAAAAAGAAAGGGGGGTGGGGAAATACTTTTTTTTTTCCCTTTCTCTTTTTTTGGCAAACTATGGAAATTGATCCAGCTCTGCTTTTTAACTAATTCCACTGTGTGAACCAAGGTGATTTCAAATGCACGTTCAGCAATAATACCCCATTCCAAATTAAGACAGACTAAAAATATAAAGGTCAGCTTGTTTTGGTGTGAAATAGAGGCATTACTCAAGACGGCCTGCTGCTTTTTATTTTAGCAACAAATGATCCATGAAATAAGCATCATCTGAAATTTCAAAAACTGGCATTCAATTTCCAACCTTCTGCTGTGAGTTTTGTGCATGATCAATCTATATGAGTAAGTAATTCAAGCTCATGCTTTCGTGTTATCTCAAAACATTTGTTAAAGAATTCCCATTCAGAATGTTTATAAGCACAAATATAATCTGTGGATTCCATCAAATCAAAGCTAAAACATTGGTTAAACTGTTTTGATATTCACTTAGCGTCGTACAGTGGTCCACCCTTCCTCATCTGTCTCATTTTTAGTACGACGAATGGGCTCACGCTCCTTTTCTGTTTTCCAGGAACCCTTCTCCTTCTCCCCATCTCTTTCTCGATCTTTTGATGCTGATGGGGGAGCAGAAGCTGGAGGAGCAGCAGGAGCAGGAGCTGACCGCCGAGCTGTGTCACGTTCTTCCCCACGTTCTTCTCTCCTATCGTCCGCACGCCGCCATGAGCTTGCTGCAAACACAGAAGACATTAAAACCACCTCTTGTCACGTCCAACCAGCAGCCTGCAAGAGTTTAAACAAACAAGCCTAGCACTGACAGTCTGATTTACTGATTCTCAATCTTGCCAAGAGCTAACACAAAGACAACAGCCAAATGCACAGCTTAATTTTGTAATGAACAGGAATTACTCACGCCTCTTAAGAGATTCACGACTGCTGTCAGCAAGTGAAGCGTCATTTTTAAAACACAGTAACTGGAATAAGAATGTGCTAGTGGTGTACATGGTTTTATAGTGTAGAATATATCCTTATATTATCAGAATTAAAAGCACAAAAGCATCTCTTGGAAACAACTGAAAGATATTTAGGTGTTCAATAAATCAACAACCCTTTGCTGTTCAGCATCACTGAAGTCAGAGGTGGATGTGACACTGGATTACACAACTCCCTTGATCCTAGTCTTCTGCATTCTTCACTATGTGAAGAACTGTTCATTTCCACCAAAATGAGCTTAAGAATTATACCCCAGCTATGAATGAACTAAACAGTGTCAAATACCAAGTCAGATGGTCAAACAATAAAGCAGTTCTTGGGATCACAGAATCACTGAGGTTGGAAAAGACCTACAAGATCATCCAGTCCAACACACACACATATGCACAACTATCTCCCCACATTGGGAGCCCTCAACCTTTCCTCCAGCTGAAGTCCTACAAGGTGTGTTTTGTTTCAGTTTGCTCTGAGCTGTGTGACAGCACCCAAGTTCAGGGAGCACCAACACTTGGGGCAGAAACCAAATGGAATTCTGAACAAGAGAACTCCAGAATGGGAAGATGTGGTATCTCAGGCTACATGACTTTGCTGTTACTGTTTTTGGTTTGGTTTTTTTTTTTTTTAGGAGACAGCAAAGTATAAATGAATGTACATAATTAAAACTCACTAATGTACATAGTTAAAGTAGGTTATTCATCAAAAATAAATACCACTAGTAGTGTGAAACCCGTAAGGCCTTATTTGCAAATATTTCTCTCAGATTTGAGAAATGAGACAGAAATTACTTTCTGGGACACCTCTCTTGATAATTAAACTATAAAAAAAATTAATTCACCTCAAATGTAATGCTACAGCGACAACTGCAGACTTATTGTTATCCTACTGCAGATCTGAACTGCTTCTGTGATAGAAAGAGTACAATTAAAAATAAGATCCATGGAAAATTTCTCAATTACACTCCTGCTTCTTTGTATTATGGTGTTACATAAAGGGTGTTTAGAGGTGGCTGAAAAAATAACCTAATCCTGTTTTATATCACGTCCTGACACTGCCAGAGTGATGTGGAGGACCTGTAACAACTGCAAGCCTTTAGGAACAACAAAATAAACATACGTTCTTCACGGTCAGATCTGAGGGGAGGTCCTCTTCTGAGTGGTGGTTCTCTGTCATCAGTGCGGCGATCTCTCATGTCACGGCCACCTCTGTCCCATTCTTCACGACGACCTGAATCCCTCCAGCTAGATGTTTCCTCAGCTGGTCCCCTTCTCCAACCAGCATCATCCCTATTGCCATTCCAAACAAAAAACAAGGCGAAACGTTCACGATTTATGTTTAACCACTAGACCGTTACCCATTTATTACCTTAAAAAACTCTATTTCTTACACACCAACCACCGTTCATTTCACTATGTGATGTCATTTCTTAACTAAACAAAGGACTCAAACCTGGGACGCCTGAATCGATCATCTCGATCAAAATCCCTGTCCCTATCAAATTCACGGTCCTTCTCGTTCTCGTCACGATCTTTGTTGTCTCTATCCCACTCACGGTCTCCAGGAGGTCTGGAGTCTCGGGGAGGCCCCCAGCTGTCCTCACGGGCCTTCTCACGCTCCCTCCATCCCCCTGCAAGCAACGAACAGTCAAAGGAATTTATGAGTAACTTCTAATCCCTCTAGAGACAAAGATGCATTTACTTCTCTCCCATAAACCGTTTTCTCACATGTTTTTTTGTTGTTTTTTTTTTAATAGGAAAAAGCTACTGGAGTGCAAACAGAATGACTCGTGATAATTTTGGTACTGGCTTCAATTATAGAATTAATGTCTAAAAGAGTTGATGTGGCATCTGTAAAAAATATAAAATAAAAATGTAATAACACAAATGTATACAAAAGAAACCCAGCAACAGTTCCAAATACAATCAGAAGCAAATTAACAGTTACAACACCACTACTTTGGATTGGAAGCAAACCACATAGGAATAGGATCATAGGATAATTCAGGTTGGAAGGGACCTCAGAAGGTCATCTAGTCTAAAATCCTACTCAATGGAGGATGTTCCAAAAAGAGTATGGCAAAACCAGGAGTATTTTTATATCTAGGAATAAGGAAAAATAACTTATCCAAACCAGACCCACTTGAGTGATGCAATGAAGCATCAAAATCTTCCCTGGCAGATTAATTTCAGATTGGGTGGGGAAAGAGATCAAGGTGCACTCAACTAGTGAAAACATTCCTCCTCCATCAAAGCACTAAACCTGTATATCTTGTTTTTGTGTGTAAGTAAATGCCACCAACACCATGTGACCTTAAGATATAATCCAGGCAGATAATAAATGCTGCTAATTTAGGCCGTGTATAGTTTGTTTATCTGAACCAAATGAAAAGGATTAATGAGCCTAAGTAAAGGAGTGTCCATATTAGCAGAATCAAATTTTCAGAGATGATTCTCCCATCTCTGGTGTCGAATATATCACATCCATTACCTGCTGATTTAACCATGCTTTAGAGGAAAAAATATTGCATAATTCTGCTTTACCTGGTTTACCAAATGGTCTCCAAGGACCTGGCCTTGAATCTTCACTGCTACGCCATGGCCCCCTGTCATCATCTCGTCTGGAGAGCCTGTCATCATCTGCATTACGCCACGGTCCCCTGTCATCATCCAGACCTCGCCTGGGACCCCTGTCGTCATCTGCAGCACGCCAGCTGCCCCTGTCATCATCCAAAGCTCGTCTGGGTGGCCTGTCATCATCCAAAGCTCGTCTGGGTGGCCTGTCATCATCCAAAGCTCGTCTGGGTGGCCTGTCATCATCCAGCCCACGCCTGGGTCCTCTGTCGTCATCTGCTGAACGCCAACTGCCTCTGTCATCATCCAGTGCACGCCTGGGTGGTCTGTCATCATCCAGTGCACGCCTGGGTGGTCTGTCATCATCCAGTGCACGCCTGGGTGGTCTGTCATCATCCAGTGCACGCCTGGGTGGTCTGTCATCATCCAGTGCACGCCTGGGTGGTCTGTCATCATCCAGTGCACGCCTGGGTGGTCTGTCATCATCTGCAGCCCGCCAGCTCCCTCTATCATCATCCAAACCACGCCTGGGAGGCCTGTCCTCATCCAAACCACGTCTGAGTGGCCTGTCCTCGTCCCCTTCACGCCGAGGTGGTCTGTCTTCATCCCCTTCACGCCGAGGTGGCCTGTCCTCACTTGATTCCACAGAAGGCCGTTCCTTTTCCTCTGCAGGACCTCGTCGGGGCAGATCATCCCCTCGCCGAGGCAGATCGTCACTCCGTCGGGGCAGATCGTCCCCTCTCCGGAAAGGTCTTTCATCATCTCTTGCTTCTCCTCGACGCCAGTCTCTATAAAACCACAAGGAATAAGCAAGTAGAAACTGACATCTAAAAACGTTTTACCTATAAGACAGCGTTGCTGACTCCCATCAAAACCACTACTGAACACCTGATGTATGGTTGCAAGTACATTTACAGAGCTTGCAGTTTTCAAATGCATAGGGTCTAATTGCCTTAAGTGCTATACAACAGTGATGGGTCAGCTCCCCTGCAGATTCAGTAAATACTGAACAGTTTATTAACCTTTTAAACATTACAGCTGTTTAGTATTCTCCTTTGGTCATCTACTGCAATATAACACAGAAGTTGGTTTTGCTTCTACATCAAGCCTAATTTGACAAACTCTGTATCTCAAAAAACCCTTATTAAAAACAAACCACAATCGTGAAATATCCCCATCTTCAGAAACACACCAAATCTAAAATCTCATGCCTGTTTTCAAATATTATGGCACAGTTTCAGCTCAACAGATTGGTGACAAGCACACACAACTGGGTACAGCAGGACAACTGCTGCCCAACTGCAAGCAGGGTGCAGGCTCTGGCAGACTAAGAGGACTTACAGGAATTCTCCTTACAAGTTTGCAGGAGGAATAAAAAGCATTGGTGAGTTTTCACTGGGCTTACTGAGTCATCAGCTCATCTTTAGAACATGCTTGCCTTTGTAATACCGAAAGAATCAAACATTACTGAACAGAGCCTTCAACCTTGTCACTTCCCTGGAGACGTTATTTAGCTTAATGCCCATGGGAGTCATGGTAAGGAAAAGATTGAGAGCACTGGAACATGCCAATCACCTGGAATCCTGCACTCTGGGGATTGCTGCACAAGACAATGGGCTGCTAAGTAACTGTGAGGATTTGTGTCTTAATTCTACATGCATGTCAGACCTGCTCCATGAGAAATCATTGCCTGCCAGACATTTTTTAGCTGCAAGTCAATGCATTAAATCTGAAGCATATAAACAGATGCATTAAACACTTCTGCAATATATAAGAAAAATGCTTCACCTGAGAGTTTCATGCCATTTTTGATGTTGCAACTCAAGAGAAAGTGGATCACTACTGAGAAGAGCAACACAGCTTTTAAAGAAAGCTTGAGACACTGCTTTGTTTATCAAGAGATCTTATTCTACTACATTAAAAGAAATTAGTACTAGAGGGAAACAGTAAATTGACTTGCTTCCACAGTCAGAGTAAGCTGTAATGGATTTAAATTGCTGCACTGGAAATTAAGGTTAGACATTCATAAATATCTGTTCATAAGGTAATTAAGCAATAAAACATACTGCTAATTAGAACAAGCAGCGGTATTTCCATCAACACAGGCATTTAAGAACAATTAGACATGTTTCTTCGGAAATATTTTAAGCACGACTCATCCTGCTGAGAAGCAGAGGGATGAACAAGTTTTAAAGATCCTACTTTCTACAACTGTACAGCCTTCATTATGACTGAATATACCCCAAACATCTAAAAGTAAACACACAATCAAGCACTTTTAAAATAAAGGTGCAAAGTACCTTTAGAAGATTCTTCCTACAGAAATCCTTCTCTGTTCAACAGTCTTTCAGAACTTAAGTTTTAGTTTATAGCATACATTTTCTGCCCTGTGAGCTATTCTGGGACTTCAATAGCTTTCAAGACACTTGACTTAGACTTTCTTTCTCACAATTATTGTCAGTTTTCTAAACGGAAATTTCAGATCTCTAGAAACTCTGCATTTGTTCATCATCCTTCCCCAGTCTGTACTTATGCAATTGCCACCAAAGTTTGAGCAGGCCAGAAAATTATTACTTAGAAAAGAACCCGTGTAAGTTGATCAGATGTAGAAGGCATCAGCCAGCCTTCATGTATCTAACCTAAACAGAAAAGGAACATTATCTGAATGCAGTTGTGAAACAAAATCTCTCATTTTGAGATTCTTAAAAGTAATTAGAAGGAAACTCAAAGAAATGTAAAGGCATGAGATATTTTTAGTGCAGCTTTAGCCCACTTATACTGAGCCCAATCATCACCTTTCCACCGGTGCTCGTCGCCATTCAGATTCCGTCTCGCCACCTCTTCTCCAGGAGCTTTCAGACTCCCCCCTGTCACCCCAACGAGATTCCTGCATGTCAAAGGGAAGTGGGAATATCCTCTTGAATACTTTAAAATAAAGATTTCCAGCATGTAAGTTATGCCTTCCACAGCATAATGTGCCTTTGAAAACGTCACTTGTTACACTGTAGAGAATAGCGAACCACCAGGTGGTTGACTAACTGAACTTCACTGTTCATGGCAGTTTGGGATCTCTTTGTGCCACACACTTTACTAACAAGGTAGGAGGACACATGAAGAATAAATACACTTTGTTCATAAACTTCTTAGTGTGAACAACAGGAAGGGACCTAACACACAAAGATGTTCTAAAAATTTCACTTTCCTGCAGCATAACCATAGTGAGAGTGAATATGTAATCTCTTTGGAAAGCTTTAGAGCTTTCTAACCAGATCAGAAAATCTGACTGAATAAATCACAAGATCTCTGTAGCACAGACCATTTCATACTGAGTTTACACAGCATTTACCACAAGATCTTAATGCACAAAACAGTTAAGGTATTTTGATTCACTTGTGTTGCTTAGAAAGAAGGCAGAGCAACATACTTTTTTTTTTTTAACGAAGGTTACATGTCTCTCCCAATTTCTGTATAAAATCAAACCATACTACTTCTAATGCATTCCACCATAAGACACAAATTAGATAAGTCGTGTAAAATAACTGAGTTCATGTAATCAAACATACTTATAAAAGGTTTGATACCACCCTTTCAAAAATGTTTTAATTTGGCCAAGTTTACAATGCCATACAGAGAAATAAACAGGTCAGGTTACATCTTACACATCTACTAGTCTGAATACCTATTTAAATACATTTTAGAGTTTTCTTGTATAAAGGATCCCAAGAAAACAGAATAAACAAAGAAAGAACTGCAGAACTACATACAAATGGCATTTTTCATGTGGTATGGGAGTCTTTCTTAGAATCCATGTCAGTTTTTCCATACAGTCAAGTGCCTGTGCCTAAGAATACCACTTACGTGGAAAAATACCAGTGCAGTGAAGCATTCTTTAAACAAGGACAACGGCTACGGTGGATGGAATTTAATCCAAGTTCCCTTATTGTTAAGGTTTGAAGAAGTGGGAGTCCAGAAGTCTCGTTACATTTGTAAAATCATAAGCATTTTATTTGTGAAATAACTTCTGCTTTGTATCCTGGTGGATTGGTATAATGATATTCCCCAATACCTACACTTATAAAAGTTACACACACCTCTTGTTTGTATTTCATTGTATAATTCTTACAAAATAGAAAGCTAAACTTTTCTGTTTAGACAGGAATTTTCCTCCAATATTTAATCTGTGACTTGCATGAGTCATTACACATGCTCCAAACATAACCCTCCTGTTTCGTGTTAATTTATATTCAATATTCTTTTTAATCTTTATTCATTTTGAACAGCTTGGCGATCTTTGCTCAACTTTACTACAAAACTACAGTTTCAAGATCCTGATAGAGAGATGAAAATAAGTGACATTAATAATTTAACTATCAAATTAGACACACTATAGCTTAATCATTTAAACAACTTATTTTACATTTCAACTTTTTCCAAATAAACTAGAGGAAAAAAAAAGAGCAGCTAAGTGGAAAATCAAACCTGCAATTATTTACCTACCTTTCTTGAAAATGGGTCATCCAGACCTCTCCGTTCTTCTTCTCGACGACGCTCTCTTTCTTCTATCTCCATTTCCCTCTGACGTTTCTTCTTTTCCAGTTCTTCTAGCTTTTTGACACGTTCCTGGTATTCCCGCTGCTCCTGCTCACGTTTCTCACGCTCAATGCGCTCCTTCTCCTCACGCTCTTCAGAGTTGGATAAATAGAACACATTACACTGCTTTGCTGTACACAGAGAGGACTTATAAAAATACAATCCCTCTCCTTTGTCTTCTTGAATATGTATCTCCACCCAGCTAAGCATTTCACAGAACACGCATAACCACAGAATAGGTTTTCTGGAAGCATCCTAATTCCAAATGAGTAGGAAAAGAACCCTTGACACATTCATTAACCTGACATCTTGAACAATAGATGCTATCTAAGAAGAGAAGAAAGGTTAGTTAGATGTACAGGTCACATAAGTGCCAGCTAAAACATCAGTAACTTCATCAAGTATAGTAGAGGATTCCTCTTTTAGAAGAGGTCAAAGAAATAATCAGCTAGTAGTGCTGTAAATATGATACTCAGGATTTCTGTATTATTATTCTTTTAGCGCTGCATGATTATGAACTCAGATACAAAAATCTTCATCTAAGAGGCAATCACATTCTCAATCATACCTTTAAGCAGTTGTTCTTCTCGTAATCTTTGCTCTTCTTCCTCCTTCTCTCTGTAATAAGTAATGCGTCTTTCTTCTTTGCGTTGCTTCTTGCGTTCCTCCAAACGATTGCGCCTCTCTTCTGCTAGCCTTTCCTGGAACTGTTTGAGTTTATCCTGAAATACAAAAGAAAACACATGAAACTACCAGTACTTTAATGTTTAAGAGCTGAACACAAACACAAGTTGATAAATAAAGCTGCAGTGAAACACCAATCAACTGCAACGTATTAAATTTGCTCAGCTAAAAATCAACTGAGTTTCTGTTTACCATTTCAACCTTCTCCTGCAGCAAATCTGATAGAAGCGAATATAGAAGTGACAAAAATTTTATATGAGTACCTAGGAATGGGTGCTTGTATATCTATTTTTAATCAAAGCAGTAAATAAACTACTTCATCATTTTGAACTATCGTAGATTCTAATTTGCAATTTTCATGTAGAATCACAGAGTCACAAGTGGATTTCCTTACTTCAGAGAAATATTTTATTACAACATCATCTCCTGCGTACCTCATAAACCGTGCGCCGCAATGCTTTGAGCCTGGCTTCAAATAAATCTCTATCCTCCAGCATCCTCGAGAGCCTGTTCTTATGCTCAAGGGCTTTCTCACGCTCCAGCTGCAAAGTGGTGATCTAAAGAGATAACAAAAAATAATATGAAGTAAAAGCATACTACAGATTTGCATTTGTTCTATCTCAGCTGCAACTCAAAGGACATTTGCTTTCAGGTCCCAATCACAAGATACTGCTGTGAAACTGCACAAGAAACTCAGAAAATTAACACAATTTTTCACACCAATTTTTTCCCTTCTCTTCCTGAAGCCAGGAAGAAAAAAATCCTGCTATTTTTCATTCACAGCTGATGGATTTTGTCACCTGAATCAAAGTTCTTACCCTTTCCTCCTCCTGTTGCTCCCACAGCTCCATATCACGCACTCTTTGCTCCTCATATGCGGTCTTTATTAAAGGAATTTCTTCTAAGCGCTTTGCTCGTTCAAAATAGTCGATCTAAATGAAGACAACACACCCATAGAACATCATAATGCAAAGGCCAAACACAGAACACACACTCTTCAACATCCTCCAGAGAAAATCCTAACTTCTCCAATATAGATATAACTATTATATCACATTGTTGGACTGGATCAAAGTCTCACCTAAACAAACACATGACTATCACCAGCAACTAAGTGCATTCATATGAAAGAATACAGCCCATACCTCCTCCCTCCTGGGAAGCCTGTTCTAGTGCTTGATCACCCTCTCAACGAAGAACCTCTTCTTAATATCCAACCTGATCTTCCCTAATGAAGCTGTAAGACAATGCCTCGCATCCCACTAGTGATCAGAAAGAACAGGCTCTCTCTCTCTGTTCTCTCTCATGAGAAAGTACTTGCAACTTTCAAACAAGTTGGTTTTAGGTGAACTGAACTGCCAATGGGATCATATAAACTCTGCTTCAATCATAAAAACATGGTTTCACCTTTGACCCCGTCATACACTGTTATTTATTCTGACAGCACAATCCTCACACTTGCAGTCATGCAAGTTTCAGGTAGACTCTCTTCTGCAGTCTAGATGAACTCTAGCAATGAAATTTCCTCTTTAGTGAGGACTAATACAGTTAACTAATTTAGGCCATCTACAAGCCTCCCCTTCTCTGAGCATTTCATCTTCACTGCAGACGTTTTCAAGTCTTCCCAACTAAGACCCAGTTCACACATAGCTTAAGAGCCAAGTTCCAAATTAACTCAAATAGTTATAATAGATTTGCCCATCAATACTAGGAACTCTGTTGGTTTATCATACATTCACTTTCTTTTGTTAGCTTTATACACAACATTTTGAATATCCGTATATTTTACATGTGAACACACCGTTCACAACCACTGACGTGTTGTATAAACGTAGCTTAGCACCCTTAACTACTTCGTACCTTTTTCTCCTGATTCTTCAGTCGTTCCTGAAGTTCCTTCTTCTCTTTCTCCAGCTGTTCCACTTGTTTAGCCATAATGAAGTCCGGATCCAATTCTTCAAGATCCTGCAGCCAAGTACAGTTATCAATACAAAATGAAGCAAACAGTATTTCTGCCATAAACGTGAATTTGTTGATTTCAGTCTCTGTACAACAAAATTCAACCTGGATGTCTTTCATAGATCAGTTACTGTTTGAGCAAAAAGGGGCTTAAGACAACAGCTGGACTTGACTCCAGGTAAAACATATCCTATCCAAATTCAGTATTAAGGGTTACTTATGCTGTTGAGCAAATTAATATTTAGGTGCCAAACTGGTAGTCTCTTTTCTAAGAAACTGTTTCTAAGACCAGTTACAGTACAAAAGCAATAAGGAACAAGAAGTTCAGGCAGCCTATCAGTATCGTTTTAAAAGCACAAAACACTCTTTGATGTTTCAATAATAAGCTTTCTACCTCAATATCAATATCTTTAAACGCTTTGGCTCCCAATTCGGTCTTCTTAATCTGCTCCAAGCGCTCCCTAACGGTCTTCTTCTTGATTTGCTCATGCTCTTGCAGGATACGCTCCTTTTCTCGTTCCTTTGCCTCCTGGCGCAGCCTCTCTTCCTCAGCTTTCCGGACTTTCTGCAGCTCTGCTTCACGTTGCTCCAGTTCTTCTTTTTCACGCTGAATGTTCAAACTTTCAAGGCGCTCTTTTCTTTCTTCTATAGTTTGACGACGTGCAAGAATACGCTGATGTTCCTTCCTTGAATTCTTTAAGAAGGCAGTGACTGCTAGCTGATGCTGCTCCTCCTTCTCTTGCTGAATGTAAATTAAGAATAAGACAATGATGTATGTAGCATCTCTTTAAAAAGGCAGAAAGTGTATCAAACACTCCCCAAAGAAATCTCAAACTTAGTTTTATTCCCAAATCTGCCAGCTGGATGGAAATGCAACTGTGACCTTAAATGCAATCATACATCCACGTGGCATACAAGGTAGCAACAATTCAACAGAACCACATGCAAATGGAGCTAAAAATTGCTTATATCAACAATATTCTGCAGCACATCTACTTTAGGCATGGCATGTTCACACTTTGTCCAAAAATGCTGCACACAGGTGTTTAGTCATAATTAGGAGTCTATATCTGAAAGTTATTTAGGGAATCAATCTTGTTTCTCTCTACATATATGTTAGCAAGTACAGCACCACACATATTGTATTTTGACAAGAGCTCCCTTGTTTTTTCATGTTGAGGGTTGTTTTTTTTTTTAACATTCAAACATAGGAGAAAAGTATCAAAATTAACACAAAGTGTTGTCTTACGAGAAGAGAAAGAAAATCTGAATCATGTCATTTTAATTCCGTTATGAGAAGCACTCAACTGCATGTAGACTGTTCTTTAAGCATCCTTCTGGCCACCCCACAAACTCTCCTTCAGAGTATTTACACGGTTCTTTGTAGAGATTCACACTCTACACAGGAAGAGGTACGGCCATGCCAGCTGAGGGAGCTGCCCATCTCAATCACTCCAGGAAGCAGCCAAGGACTGCAGCCTAATGACTCACAGCAAGCACTAAGTCAAGCTGCTCGTGAAATGTGAGCTAGTTATGAGTTATTTTTAGCAATCTCCCACTTTCAGGGCATTAAATAAAAACACCAGAACATCCATACTTTGTTGCACTTAAAAACAGATGAGAGTACCAGAAACACAAAATTGAAAAACTTGAGGAACTGTAATAAATTTGACAAAAAATTAAGATCTTTCTAAACCCTTAAAGAGTGAGAGGTCCTTATGTGAATAGCAAAGAAAAAATGATGTCCATTTGTTCTGCAGCTTCTCTAATCCCACAGGTCAGTATTAAACCTATCATGTACTCAAATTTTACACCTATTTACATCTTATTCAGATAATTATACTGACATCAGGTGGAAGACTACCTGTCATTTCTATCTGTAAACGTACAAATAAAGCATATTTCTTCCTTTAAACCAACAATTTATCCGAATAAAACCCTTCCTATGGGAAAACTTACATGGAAATAAGCACTATTAGCAGTTACTGTATGTTCAAGTTAACACAAGTAAGCTGGTATTAAGTGTCAAGATACAGTCCTACTTTGCACAGTTATTTTAGGAATATAAGTTACTATTTCCAATTTGGATAAAGCACCTACCATGAACATCTTGCTCTCAGTCTTCTTTTCAATATGGAAAAGTTTTTTTTACGTATTTGCTACGAAAATCTTTCTTTTTTAAACACACAGCACACAAAAAATTTACCGCTCCTTTAACAGAAGTGAAGTTTTAAACTTGCCACAATCAAAGCATGCTGGAAATCCCACAGTGTGATTTACACCTTGCTCCTACAGGGCTCTGAAGAACCTGAAATGCGAGCTCATCAGTGAGTCTGACCTTGAGGCCAGCAGTCCCAGTGACAGACAAAGACAAGTCAGTCCTTCAGTGGTGGGAGTTTTGTTTGCGCTTTCAGATTCCACTCGGAAGTCACATTACAGGTTCTTCACAATATTTTTGCCAAAGAATAAAGAAAGCAGACTCTTGCATTTTCAAAAATGCATGCAATATTTTTAACAAGCCTAAGTTCTGCAGACCTATCTGTGGCTAAATTACTACACTGCGTATTCTAAACTTGATACGCACAAAGGCCTCCTTCATACATCTTGACATTAGTTTGTAACAATGCTGAGTGCATTTAGGAATGATTTTTTCTTCTTCACAAGCACAAATACAGTTGTATAAAAAAAAAAGTCTACTTGTATCTTTGCAGTGCCACATTAACCATCAGACAGTTCAGCAACTTTCTGATGTCAAGGAAAGGCAACTCAAGTAACTTCTTGGTGTGATGTCCAAGTACAGTAATACAAATACAAAACAAGTTTATTTTGACAAACCAAAACATGTAGATCTATTAGAAGAGGTCAGTATGTAACAGAAAGATACTCTGTCCTTAATAGCTGCCCTCATGTTACAATTCATATGCATATATTAGCATCTCAAGGATACATTGTTTCTGAGAAGGGACAACAGTACCACTAGTATTGTTCTGAAAGCAGCTCACTGGAAAGAGTAGTTTACCAGAAAAGCGAGAACTAACACAGGGCTGTGCAAGTACAACCTTTAAATACAACATTTAGGAGAAGTGTTAGGATTTGTCAGCGTTTTCAGGAAATTCAGGACCACTTACCAGTAAGTGAGGGGGCTTAATGACTGCAAGAGCCTTGGCCAGAGCTGAGGACATAGCAGTCAACTGATTCCTAATTTGCTCGGAAGGCATGCTTTGAAGCTGAGGGCCCAGTGGAGCATCCTCTCTAGTGCTGTAGTTCAAATCCGAGCCAAAACTCAGTGTCCGCGTAGTATGGTCAAGGCGAACCTTTGCAAAAAATACAGAAAAAAAAAAGGACTGTATTATTAACTGCTTTTAAATCATTCCCATGTTGTAGTGTTCGTGACCAATGCAAGCCAACAAGAGCACTAAGTAAGAGTCAAACAGAAGAAGAAAAAGAGCACTGAAAAGAATCTTGGTTTTTTTTCCTTTTTTTTAAAAAAAACAAAAAACAAAAAACAGTCACTGTAAGATCTTGAACTTCCAAGAATTCTTTCTTTCTCCACTTTAGTAAAACAGGAAATGAGAACCTATTGAAACAAGACAGTGTCAATTCATCGACAATGTCTGCTGAAGTTGTGCTATAAGGAATGAATAAGCTTAAGATAAAACCTAAATGGACAATATGAACAAAAAACTATTTTCATCTCTTCACCAGCTTAAAATATTTAATTACAGGACGCCATCCATTCAACACAGACAACCTGACCAACAGGGCAATCTCCAAGAGGAACTGCCTGTTTTTAATGTTGTCACTTGCATTTTCATTACAGTTTATCTTAATCTAACAGAACCAACTACCTTCCTTGTGTTCAACATCCACCAGCTCCTTTTCATCCAGTGTACAGCCCACAGATTCATACAAAATTTCAGTGTCTTTTGACAGCTCTTACTTGTAAGTCACAATGTCTGGCAGCATCAACAATGCTCCGTTCCAGCTGGAAAGCATCAACAAAAGGAACCAGGGTAGCCAGGCGAGAAAATTCAATGCTTTGATAAATCTGGGCCACCTTTACACAAAAACAAGCATTAGGTATTTTTCCTCATTAAAAAGAGATCAGAAATAAAAGCTGGTAATCTATTAAATCATCAATAAATTAAGGTATGAGTATTAATACAATTGCAAATACTCTTCTAGGATTTTATTTCTGTACTGAATCAAATATAAGCTAAGAATAAATGCCATTACTAAATGGCTTCTTTGTATGAAGGAGACTGGCAGCAGTAACTATGTACAGCTAAGCTGCTAATTAGCCTTCAAATATTTCTTTAGCACATCAGAAATAACACTGCTCATCACTTGCAATGAAAGCAGGTCAATGAAATGTGCGTTCTATAAAACATCTACTAAAAAAAAACCACCCAAATGTTATCCAAAAAGATGTTAAGACACAATGGATTACCTTAAATAAAACTTCACAGACCCCTCATGGAGAAAATACAGGCAAAAATTGCACCACTGTACTCAACCACCATTAAGTACAACTAATTTGGCTGTACCTAAACAACATACAAACCTGCAGATATGGACTATACACTTGTAAAAGTATTTCAAAACAATAAAGGTCTTCTAGTTGATGGAAAAAAATTACTACAGCATAGTTTCCAAGTCGGTGTTCATTCAAAGCATTTTCTAACTTGTATCTACTTACAAACACATCTTTTCCTTATTCATACCTGCTGCAAAAGGCGAAGAATGGTATTGTTTTGCAAGTGAGGAACATACAGCTGCAGCTCAGGCTCCTTTTCAGCTTGGTCTTTCACCCAGTTCAGAACCTATCAAAATTCTGAAAAGTTACTTTATCTGCATCGACCCTTGAAACTTCAAAGTTAAAGTATGAAGAACGACCCTGAAATACTTTTGGTTTTACAGCTCAGGAAACAATAGCACTTCTGTCTAGATACTGGTTTTACTGAAGTCCATCTTTTGGTAAGAACACTTTTATGATAGCTAAGACTTTTTGTATGAAGGTGACTGACAGTCTGGCAACATTACCACACTGCTAATTTACCTTCAAGTTCTTTTTAGCACTTCAAATATCTTTGTTCCTACTATTAAAGAAAAAGAATGTGATGTGCTTCTTTTATCGAAGGATTTACATTAACACAGTTAAAGGGATCTCACACAGTTCTATGTCCCAGTACATTACACTTAAATAGTAAAAACAGACTACAGTATCTTTTTCCACTTCCCACAGTCCTCTTGCAGGCACACGTGCATGTTCACACATACACAGTTTTCTCACACCTTCATTTTTAAACAAAGTTTAACCCAGTGTCATTTCCATCCACAAGACTTTCTAATACATTCCCAAAACTGCACTTTGCGGAGCACCCTTGAAATGTGAATCAATTTTTTCCACTCTAGACAAAAATATAAAACCTACCTTGCTGACACGGTTACATAACTTGAGTGGGTGGAAGTCAACTTCAAGCCAATTGTAGAGCTCCTTTACTTCAGGAACAACATACTGTACTACGTTGAACCTCACCTACAATGAACAATAACAAAAATATCTCAAAATAAATACAGTATTAAAAAATAGTAATGCTTTAAGCATTTTAAAGACACTTAGTTCAATAGGTATCACATGTACCTTTTAATACAATCTGTTGATTTTTTTTTAATTAAAACACTCTTTATTACAGTGACAGTATCTGCACATGACCTCAGTTAATCACACTTAAAGATGAAAAAGACAAGAAACATACCAATGAGATAAGCATCTATACTGCAGCACCACCCGCAACTTATCATTTCTAACACACAAAGACCTACAGCCCCACTACAAGAACCTACGCCCACATCCAAACTAAAAACTGTCCCCCTCTTGTGATCTTGAAATGTTAACACTGTACCATTAGTAATACAACTAATCATAAAGCTGCTTTATTTTTGAAACTGTCATCCCTTAACTAAGTGCAGCACTTCTGGGATGAAAATAGAACAAAAAGAGGAGTTAAGAGTATAAAAGCTCCTCATAGAAGCACCATGACGTACCATATCATTAATAAGACTACCACGAGTAGGAGGAGCCTGCAGACCCAACAGGGTTGCCAGGCGTCGCTGTTTCTCAACAATGATGCCATCCATATCCAGGAGGCGAGCAATATCGGTTCTCTCAGGAGTAATAGGAATTGAGAGCGTGGCCAAAAGGACTCGAGTAGACATCCTGTTGACAAAGGATAACCACAAGGGGTGAACTGCAAGAGAATGCTGTTTATTTCACTCTCATACACCTGGCAATTCAAAAATAGGGATGAGTAGTATTTGCAATACAAAACTGTAAAATTGACAGTAATAACAGAAAAGACAACAGCTGTGCAATATGAATACATCATGCAGTGCTCTTCAGTAATTAGAGGGAAGATTCTGATAACACATTTTCATTATGTATACACGTGGGAATATACATATATACACACACCGAAAATACATAAGCCATCTCTGTAAATATCAAAATACTAAAAAATAATGAAAATAGAAGAAAGCAGCACATTTTCAATCTTATTTTACTCTAAATCCAAACAAGTAATTCTGATGTCCATGAATTTTAACATTTACTGCTAAATATACCTTTTGCTGATAAACACAAATAACACTGAATATTGAAATTATGATCTCAGTACCCAGATAAGCAGGAATATAAGAATGTCATACAGTATGTATTCACACCATCCATACTCCCATCTATAAAGGCCTGTAGATGAGCTTCAGAGTTTCATGCAGCCAACGATTCCACATGCCTCAAAATCCTTGCCAGATAACATATTACCCACAAAAAAAAAAAAAAAAAGTTGTTTGGCTATTCACACTTGCATATACTAAGAAAAAGTTCACGCTGGCAGTAAGGAAATTTTGTCAAGTGAAGTATCACCACTCAGAACAGAAAATGAAAGCAAAAAACAGATACGTATTAACTTGTTCAGATTCCCAGTCAATAACAAAGAACAAAGCTTAAATAAGGTGATCCTGGTATTCACATCACTTACTTTACTGTAGTTTTATAAAATATCCTTTTTCTCTAGGTTTCTTTTGGAGCAATAGTTAGTACTGGCCACTTTAAGCAAAGCTGCTCATAGCCATGCTCGCCATCTGCTCCTTTTGGGGTACAGTTTAGTTTATTTTTGAACCTCTGAAGTAAAAAAATAGAACGTAAGATCATGTTAAATCTCTCTCCCCACCTCTGCATCTCTTCTTGTGTGAGATTCTTCCGCATTTCTCTCGATAAGTGATAAAGTCGGTGAAGTGTGGACGCATGAAAAAGAGCATTTCCTGATTTCCAGAAGACAGTCGAAACTTTGTGATAGTAATTTGCCATCAGCTGTGGTTTGGGTGGCTTCTTAGACAGCGCAAAAAGCCCATGAATATCCTCCACTGCTTTGAAAGCTTCCTGAAGAAAGAAATACAGTGCTTGTAGAAATTTTCCACACGACCCCCCCCCGCAAAAGA
>VXAB01002871.1:147379-184443 GCA_013399175.1 Odontophorus gujanensis | reverse complement strand
GGCGGGGTGAGCACGGGAGTGGGGAACGTTGGCCAACGCGCGGCGCGAGCGCTGGATGCGTCGGATGGAGTTTTAGTCTGATGGCAGAAAACGGCTCTGATGGAGCGGTGAAGTCGGTTCCTCGCTGCTGCTGCTTGGCGTGTTCTCACGGTGCCCGTCTTTCCGCCGTAGAAAAAGACGCCAACGGTGATGCTTTGTGGGTTTGGTGTTACCCGTCTGTGACGGCTGAGCTGAGGACTCTGTTGCTGCGGAAATGCTGCCTTACGGATGAGAGCAAGCTGCTTCACACCTTTGTGTTCGGGCAGTACAAGAGGACGTGGTTCTACATCACTACCGTAGAAGTTCAAGACTCTCCAGCCTTGAAAAAGGTAGGGCTGGGCCTGCGGGCTCCTCCTAGGGCACGAGGAAGGCTTGTGCAGTGCTTCCTCTGCTGTTTAACTCTAAACGGTGCACTGCCCTGATATGTTGTGAGGTTTGTTATGTGCACAGATGCAGCTCCTACCCAGGTGCCCTTCTGGCTCTGCTTTTGGGAAAGGTTGAGTTGCGTGGGATCCAAACTGCTAAGTGTAAAAATGGAGATGCTATTATTTCCAGTCATTGCACCTTGTGTTCAACATTTTTTGTTTAATCAAAAAAGTTCTACAAACTGTCTTTCTAATTGGCCGGAATCGTGTTTGTAGTGACCTAGAATAACATTGTTTAGGCACTTTCTTTTCCATGTCATTGAGGACCAGAAGACTGCATTTGCTCCTTTGTCTTCTATACCTTCCTTGTTACGAACATCATTAAGTTGTCTGATAAGTTTCTTCTATTTTTGTATTTCATCCTACATTGTTAAGTAGCAGCACAGTGTGGTGATTTTGAACACCTGCAGCCCTGCAGCAGAATGTTACTTGCCTTTCCTTGCTCCAAACTCCCATCAGCTATGAAGATTAACAGTGTAAAAAATGTAGCTAGTTCTGTCTCAAAGGCAGTAGGAGATCCTATTTAAGGAGGACGGGTGAGCTTGGTCCTTGTCTGCAGACAGTTAGCCTCGTGTTGCCCTAACCCATGATTGTTTAATTCAGGAAGTTGAAGAGCTGTTCTGTTAGCCAGCCTGCTGCCTATGATATTGTTCCAGTTTCTTTCTGGGCATGTTTGTGCTGTCTGCCTGCACAGCCTCCTTTGACCACAAATTCCAGAACTTTTCTGCCCACTATGGGAAAGGGAAGTGCTTTTCTCTTCTCTAGTCTCTTGACATTTAAAAAAAAAAAAAAGCAACACATACTCAGTGCAGTAAGTGAATGATAATGTGTACTAGATTTCTCTTGGTGGAGATGAGTCACATCAGAAATCCATTAGCTCAGCCTTCTCTGCAGGTAGCAACTTGGATCTACTGCTTTCACTCACTGTATTTCTATTAAAGCATCTTGTCTGAGTACTGCAGAAAGTTCAATAAGCAACAATTGCTGTTACAGTCATTAAATAAGCTCTGTTTTTTTTTCTATGTGCATGCCTTGCCCAGGTGACCCACTTCTCCATTGTTCTGACAGCCAAAGACTTCAACCCAGAGAAATATGCAGCTTTCACTAGGATACTCTGTAGGTCTGTATAAAAGCTGTCTTTCAGTGATGCTACATGTGTTTTGATCTTGCCATGGCAAAAGACTAAATGTCGCTATGCTGTGTTAACACTTGGTCTAACAATCTGCTGGAAATTCAGTCCTACAAACTGAAACAGATGGTATAAACCCTGGAGTTGTGCTTGACTTGAGCTTATCTTGAGCTCATGCAGTAGGTTTTAGAAGCTTCTGGCCTAGTATGTTTTACCAAAAGTAAATAAGTTTCAAATGTGATATAATTTTGTATCTAGCTAAAATTGAAGGCAGGTAGCTAACTGACCTTCATCTGTGAATTAGGCTATAATGTCTCTCTGTTCTTTGACAGACAACTAACAGATTTGTCTATTTTTAGTGAGTGTTAAGGACATATATTTACATTTTTTTCATCACTTAGCAAGGAGTATGGGAGAATCCTTAATCTTATGTGGCTCATATGCAGAAAAATAGTTAAATGGTCTACATTAATAGCAGGATTTACTATAGTAGAAGATACTTCTATGGAAAACAACTATGTGTGCAAAGAATCCTTAGTCTGGACACCTGCTTAGGCCTTTGTGCAATAGCATTCCTGTTATTAAATTTTAGTTCCTTTACAAAACAGTGCTCTCAAAATACAAGTTAGCTGTTGATGGTAAAAGGCAAGTTCTTGTAGGCACGTCAAGAGACTGCTGTTTTAGTATATTGGAACCTCAGCCAACTGTCCAAAATGAGAATCTATTTGTCAAGAATTCTCTTGGTGATACTGTCATTTTTTTTCATGTGTCTGCTGGTACTGGTTACAATCAAAAACCCGGACTCTTTCTGTCCACACAGAATCTACTTGAAGTATGGAAGTCCTGTGAAAATGATGGAGAGTTACATTGCAGTCCTTACAAAGGGGATCTGCCAAAGTGAAGAAAATGGATCCTTCCTCAGCAAAGACTTTGATGCTCGGAAGGCTTACCTTGCTGGTTCCATTAAAGGTTAACTAATTCCAGAAGTCTCCATTATGATTTCTTTTGTACAATCTAAATTACAATCAATTTTTTAATGTGCTCTTCAAGTAAATAGTGTGAAGTGTTATCTGTCTTGTTGTTCTTGAGCTTCTTTAAACAAATTAAATTATCAGCATGTGTATTTTCTGTATTTTCCTGTTCACTTTTAGATATAGTATCTCAGTTTGGAATGGAAACAGTTATCTTATATACGGCTCTGATGCTAAAGAAGAGGATTGTGGTGTACCATCCTAGAGTAGAAGCCATCCAGGAATTTACCAGGTACAGTATGGCTTTGTCAGTCCCTCCCCACCTACTCCTAGAAGTCAAACAAATCTTGAGTTTTCATTCTGGGGAGGAAAAAACAGTATACAATTAAATACATTTATTGAAGTCCCCTTAAGTCCCTTGGGGGGCTTTAGCCATTGTGCTTAGTTAAGACACAGAAGTTTGACTGTGTAATGAATGATAAACTCTGCTTGCACTGTTAGCAGAAACCGAATGAGGCCTAGTTGTGTTTGTTATGAGTTGCATTTTGTATTGTGAAGCTTTAGTGCAGTCTGCTGTATGTCAGCTACTGATCTCATTTCCCCAGGACTTTGCCTGCTTTAGTGTGGCATCGGCAGGACTGGTCAATTCTTCATTCTTATGTACATCTAAATGAAGAGGAAGTGGAAGCCTTGAAAGCCTGCACAGGTAGTAACAATTCATTAATCAAGTGTGAACAAAGCAGTTTCATTTCTTACTGCTGTGATGTCTTACACCTGTGCTCTTTAGGGCAAAAGTGGGTATATTACTGCTAATGCTGTTGTTTCAAGGTAAACCATGTAATTTTTCTTAGGGGGGAAAAAAAGCAGATAATTAAACAAGTATGTTTGAAGATAACTAGTTAATTTGTTTTTTCTGGGTGCATCCCCATCAGCCTGCCCCTAATGCAGACAGAAAGAAGCTTTGAGGATCTTCTGGTGTTATGATGAAAGGGAGTTAAAAGCCCTGCTGTTGCGCAGAAGCACTTCACTTTAGATGAGCTATTTGTTTTCAGACTTTTACCTACAGCTAGTGACTTCCATTTTAGGATTTTCTTCTTTTCAGTTCTGAAGTCAGAATTTCCAGGTTTTTTTCTGCAGGAAGGGGCCCTTTGCTTATGCAGAGGTTAGCATGACACAGAGTGTGGCAGGTACAAGGCTTCTCTATACAGCATAATGAACAAGATGACCACTCATCTTCAGTATTTCTTCATCGTTACCAGGAGCACTTGTTTCAGCTGACTGTTTTTCACAAAGAAAAGATGTTTCAAGCTTGCTCAGCTGGCATGCTATAAACAAGAAATCCTGCTGTTTTCACTCCTCAGTTGTAATCTAGTAGTGACCTAGTGACAAGGGGCTCAAGTGGATATCCTCTTAAGGAAGTTGGGGGGTTTTTCACTTGCAAATAAAAAGTTTAGTAAAGTAGAAAGTGTTTAACATTTCAAATTGATAACGTAGCACTGGGGTTTCCATTATGTCTTGGATTTGTTTTTATTTATTAAGCAAGACTAAAACCATAATGTTAACAAAACTCTGCTCTCCAGGTTACATCGCTGGATTTACAGACTCTGAAGTGAACAGTAGACCAGACCTCTATGATGTGTATGTGAATTTGGCAGACAGTGAGATCACTGTTTCCCCTGTAGTAAAAGGTTGGTTGCTCTTATGTTTTGTACCTGAGGTTTATCTCAGAGTTGATAGTAACTGCTGAACCTCGAGGAGGTTTCCACACTGATTCTGAAAATGTAATAAGGGAAGATTCTGTCTTTCTGTTGAAACTTGGAATTTGGAAAGACATGTTTTCACTTCCAACAAATGTGGAATTGAGATTTGAAAACGTTTATGTTTAATAATTACATGGGAGATGAATGCGAAGATATCATATGAATCTTTAGAAAAGCATCACCTGAAATACTCAGAGATTGGAAACTATTTGAAAGGGAAGCTTGTATATGCTGGACACCTTGCTATTCCTTGGTGTCTGCTTAGGGCTGCCTTAGAGGTGGACAGTTGGCCTGTGCCATGGTGGCTGTGCTGTGTCAGGTTACTGCCTTTACAGATGGCAGGGATGCAGAGGACTCCTTGTTTTGCATTGCTGTTCATATGCAGTTCCAGATAAAGCAGGGATAGTACACGTTCATGTAAAATGACATATTTTTTTTTCCTTGTTCAGAGGCGATGACAATGGGAAAACTTCACAAAGAAATTGGGCAACTAATTGTTCAATCTGCAGAAGATCCAGATAAATCAGACAGCCAGGTCATTAAGGTTAATATATTTTTTATTATTTTTAAATTCTTTTAAATTACTTCTACCAGTTATAATCCAGCAAGAGCGGGGAAGCAGCAGGAAGGTGGTTACTGGGAATCAGACTCATGTAGAATCAGCCTTGTATCATCTGTTTTCTTACAAATGAACATTTTTATTCTTCATATAGTTCTAAGGATAACCTATGTGATTTATATTATCTCTCGGGTAACCACATTGCTGAAGAACTTCAGAAATTTCTAAGGCTTCCAGTAAAATCAACCTTGTGGTGTTATCCTACAGTGTGTATTTTGCTCAATACATTGTCAGTGGTATTATCAATACCTCTGTGCAAGTCCTACAGATCTGTGGTTTCTCAGCTATAAAAGCCTGATTTAAGATTTTTTTTTCTCACTTCCTCCCTTATGTAATAGATTACCACCCATTTCAGAACTGAGCAGCTTAGCCAGAAGAGCTCAGCTATGCCAGAGAGGAATCTCAATTGTCTGTTCTATCAGCTGCTCCTTTAGTCAGTACTGCATCAGAGAAGAGCTGCTGCAAATTTGCCATAGATTAAATAGGGCCTCTATTTAAAATCATCTATCTGCCTCATTTTTTTCTTTATTCCTTATTTTTAAAATAAACATTAAGAACTTACAATACCTGATCCTGTATTTATGGTTGCTCAATTTTTCTGTCCTTTAAGGATATTTCTCTGAAGACAAAAGAAATCTTGTCTACTTTAGCCTCAGTTACAGAAGTTTCTGATGGCAACGAGAAGCCAACCCTGAACTCCGAAGCTCTGAAACAAAAACAGTTTCCACCAGCTACAGAAAATTTTCTTTTTCATTTAGCAGCTGCTGAACAAATGCTTAAAATCTGATTCTGATGCACTTCAGTACTATGGACCAACTCCGAAAGCTGTCTTGGACATACAAGTAGGAATACCTGATTTTTGTGTAGGAAAACTACATGTAAGAGTGAATGCCATATTTACCTTGATGTAATGCAGAATATTGGAGCTAGACCTGGAACATCCAGAGGTATATTTGATAACATTCCTGGTGTCTTCTTTCCCCAACTATGACTTTGTACGTATGGTTCTTGCATTTCATGTTACAACGTGGGTGTATATATGCGTGGCATGGGCTCATGCATCCAGGCTGTGCCAGGTGTTGTAGCAACCATTTGTCTTGCACATCCCTGATGACAGACAGCTCTGACCTGTTCTCCTTGTGTCTGGAACACAGGGTGCAGCATGTGTGCTGTAAAGCCAGTGCATTTTGGATGTGCTGAACATGGAGTAGTTCTGAGTGCTCATTCTGGGCTTCCAAGTATGTCAGGTTGTCAGATGCTGCTCTTGCTCTGGACTACCTGATAACCTGGAAATCCCTAATACATGGACAAGTTCTCTTCTTTCTACTTGAAACTAAGTATAAAAAAGGATGTCTGGGAAAATCTGATACGGTAGCCTTATTATGTAAAGGAAGAGGTATTTTAAAGCTTACATGGGAGTTAAGCACCTCTTTTGGACTCTTGCCTTACAAATTTTCCCCCTTTCACACTGTCCCATGCCTCTGGTGGAGGGAAAAGAGGACAAAATTACTATATTTAAGTTGGGTCTTCCTAGGAGGCCACAGACAAGTGCTGCTTTACAGCTGGAGTCATTTAAGAAAGCTGTTGGAACTCAGCTGGGAAGATAACTGGCTGTTCCTTCCTGATCCATTTGACAGAAAATCAGGTGAATTAAAATCAAATGGGCATAAGATGTTCAAACAGCCCCAAGCTCAAACTGCCTGAGCTGCAGTGTGAGTACTACCTGATGGTGCTCTGTGTGGGCTAAATGTAGGTGGAAACTTCTGAAATAATAGTGAAAATGAGGACACAGTTTGTAGAAAATTAAAGTATGCCTACTTGGTTGGTTGCATAGCTGTAACTCTCACGTTTTATTTGCTGTTGTTTTTTTTTTTTTCCCCAAGGAGCAGCCTGAAACGATCTGCTTTGTAATGTTCTGAGAAGAATTTAGATTCTGAGTAGGGGAATGCTCTGAACCAAGCAGTCTGTCTTTCTTCAGAAGTGTCCACAAAAATAAGTAAATTCTGCAGTAGCACTTTGATATTAAAATAAACACCTTTTTTTTTTCTGGCCTTTGTACAGGTGGGCTGTAGCATGTGGTTTTACCTAGAGATTTTGTACTTACCATTAAAACTTTTAGTAATCAATATTGTTAAATAATTGGATGTTTGCTATCCTGAAATTGTTAGAGGTCATCACTACCTGTGTGCAAGCAATTATTGCTTTGGAAAAGGGTTGTCCTTTTGCTACGTATCATGCTACATTGAGGTCTGCTTTAGAGTGTGGGTAAAGAATGTGGCATCTAAAGTGGCTAGCTATTACAGTCAGTAAATGGAAGTGCTTCAGAATGATCCCCTATTTTCAGGGGTATAAAATTCTACTTTAAATACTTACTCTGCAGATTAAATTCTGTATGCAGGAGGGTGGTGTCTTTTGTTTTATCTGAGAACAAGTTGCCTTCATTTACCTCTAAGTGCTCTGCAATGTTTTCCCCATGTAGCCATTCACGTGGTGTGCTGGGTTTGGTTTTGTTAACTTTTCTCCTTTTAATGGTTCTTCAGTACTGCTGTTTCTGTGCTGGGGCTTCTGGAATAACTGCAAAAGTCTGCTGACAATTCTCCTCAGGAGCTGCTTGGAATTCTGCTGAGAAAAACCTGAGCTGTTGTCAGGTAGTGTAATGCCACATTGTGACTGCAGAGAAATTCAGTTTCTTTTTAACAGAAAGCCCTGGAGGTGCCCTCAAGAAGGTGGTGTGAGGGTTAGAGACAGCCACCAAAAGCTCAGCAAAGTAAATGTTTAATGGTCGCTTTTAAAAGCGGGAGGACCTCAGTTTTAACTCTTGCATTCTAACATTTGCGTGACACAAATGTTCTATAATTTTGCACTTAAAGAACTGGACTCATAGCATGCTTATGCCTATTAAAAAAAAAAAAAAAGTCCTGACTAGCCTAGCCTTTAATTTATGTGAATTTCTTCCTGAGTAGTCACAAGCTGTAGCTCTTGGTTGTGCAATGCTGTGGTTGGAAATGAGGCTGCTGCCTGGGAGGAAAATGCACTACTGCTGCAAGTTCAAACAGTTTTATCTTCTGTTGATTGTCTCATTAACACTGGGGGGGGGGGAAGTATTGACCTCCTTTAGCTTCAGTGCTTTGAGAGAACAGTCCTGTTCTGCTTAGATTTTCTAATAATTGTTTTATTCTAATGTGCTCCCAAGCGGAAACAACAGTGTGGAAGGTCAGGGAGATGTTTCAGCTTATTCTGCACTTCCCCCTCCCTAGGATGCACACCAGCTGAGGCTTGGGGTGTGCTGGTGTCGGTTGGGAACAGTCAGATGACTATTTTACTTCCTCTTCCTGGAAGTAGAGACTGCGAAATGAGATTCTTGTTCAGACTTCCTTGTCTCACTGCCTTTCTGTTCTTGGATCAGTGTGGAACAGTGCGTGCTGGTTCCTGCTGACGTGCTGGGAGCTGTGCCTCCCAAAGGCGTGCAGTGCTTGGCTGAAAGCAAGGCATTCTGATTCTTGAAAACTGCAGTATAGTTCCTTCCTCAGGTGAGGAGGGGGAAAAGAAACTCCCTGCCTTAGCCATTGCCCTTGTGATTTCCATATTGTAAAATCTCATCAGATCTCCACTATGTTTGCAGAAACAAAGGTAAATGGGGAACGAAGCCAGAAGCTTACAAAGGGGAGCAGGATTAAAAACCAATCCTTCTGGTTGCAGTTTTGCTAATTAAATTAGTCCTTCAAGGTGGAATGTGTGTCATTTCTAATGCTCTCATCCTTGTGGTTTTGGTTCCTGGGATAAACTGGTTTCCCTCTTTCTTCTGCAGGCAAATGTCAGGAGGAATGTTCTGAACAAGAGCAGTGTAATGCTGAGTAACCTGAGGAGGAGCAATGCAGGATGTCTTTAGGATCTCTGGGGAGACCCCAAAGATGGGAACACAGTGCTTTTCTGAGCCACACTGTACAGCATGTGGTGTTGCTGGTAGGAAGCAGCTACAGAGCAGTGCAGGTTTCCCTCCTCACCTACTTCTTTCCTTCCTCCTCTATGGCCTACAGGGAAAAGCAGTGTGGCAGCTATGTTACAAGCTTGTAGGATAACCACAGAGGGACACCAGCTCCAACAGAGGAAATGCTTTGATCTCAGTATTTCCAAACATAGGAGTGGCTGACATTTCATTTATTTTATTTATTTGAAGCTACTTTAAAAAGATACTGAAGCCTCGTTATGTATTCCTGCATTTCAAGATGACCAGCTGGGCAGGTGGGGAACTGCCAGCATACTGTGCTGAGACTCCTGTTTTCCTTGAAGCTGAAAGCTTCAGTCTATTGTAATTTACCACACCTGAAACTGGTTGCACTGCTGATACATTACCACTTAAGACAGCAGCCAGTGCTGAAAGCAGGAGGCAGACTTGTCTTGTGCTGGTATGTTTTTAATCTGAGTTACAAAGGTGAAGGTCTTCCTGTGGGAGCTGGCTCTGCTTTTCAGTCCTTCAAACATAATGCCTGCTGCTTGTCCCATCTTGGTCCCCTGCTTACCCCTTGGACTACCAGGTGTCTGGGACAGCTGGTTTTAATTCCAGTCTCATCATGACTTCGTTTCAAGGTGAAGGAAGCCAGGGCCTTGTCAGCAACATACTTTCCCTACCTTGATTTGGGAAGCAGCTGACTCACCCAGGCTGCCAATCTAAATGGCAGGTGCTTGCCTTTATCTTCCAGAAAATTCTAATCAGGGAAGCAGAAACATTTCTGAGAATGAGGGAAGGAGTAAATGTGTCTAGCAACTCCAAGAGGGTTGTGTTTAATACAGCAAACTGCAACTTGAGCATACAGTAAGAAGCTGGTGCAGTTTGATAATAGGCAGCTGTAATAGCAGACATTATTACCAGACTTATTCCATAAACCTTACTCACAGAGATGTAATGACATCAGTTTAAAACATCCAAGTGGGGTGCCAGAGAATGTATAGCTTGTCTAGTTACCATGACAACTCCGTTGACGAATGTTATCCTCAGATTTGTAGGCTTTGCTCTACTGTGGGTTGTTTTGCTTTTGCTTTGATTCCACTGTGCTTTATAGAGCTAACATTTACTTTAGCCAGCCTTACGTTCTTTGTTTTTAAGTGTGAGTTTTCATTGCGATACCAATTACTGTTTACCAACAGTATGAGACTATCTCTGGGTTTGTCTTCACTATCTTATTGAAATAGGATTAATAGAGAAATGGGATTTTGAAGAATTTAACTGTAGGATAGTAGCTGTACTAATTAAAGATATTGAAGGAGACCAACACATCATTGCTTATGGGAGGCAAGCTGGACTGTAAGCCTGTTCCTCCTAAGCCTCTGTGTAACATCCCATGGCCAAGAGGTGGTATGCAAGGAAAAGGAACAGGGCAGGCCTTTCCCATAGTGTCCTCCCAGCTTGGGAGAGCTGAATCTTGTGATCTTTTTGCATGTTCCTTTGGCTGCTGTTAGTGGTGACTTTTGGCCAGACCCAGTGCAGCTGTTGTTGTGTGCTTGACCCAATGGGTTTTTATGTACCTAAAAACATGACCCACAAGGCAAGTGCTATACTCAGAAGCATGAGTATAAGGAATTTAGGGTTCATGGGACTTTCGAGGCAGTAGGTGTAAATGAACCTTTATCATCTCTTTGCTTTGTTAACTTACAGATTGTACCCATACCACGTTCCTGGAACAGCTTTACAGTGTGCTCCCCTGAAGTTTCAGGTCCATAGGATGTGCTTTTGCTCCACTCTCCTGTTTCCTTGCCTGACTTTTCTCTGCAGTTGAGAGAGGAAGGCTTGAAAGGAAGAATTTGCACAAAAAGCTGAACTCAAAACCCTACTTCCTGCTTTCGTTTTGTGTCAAAACCACAGCAGTAACTGTTTTCCTGCAGGAAACGAGGCCTGCTATTTTTCCTTACTTTGCTCTGTGCTGCTGTCTTCCAGCAGGGACTAAGTAAAGTGGGAAGCCATTGGTTTCCTCACACCAAGAAAAAAAATCTAATCCCTGAGCAAGAGGATAGCAGTGACCCATTTATTGCACTCTAAGGAAGTTAAATTATGACCCACTTAGAAGGTGCTACTTGTAATAATCACTTTAAGAGATAAAGTTACATTACTTAGTGCATAACTTACCCTTGTCATGCAGAGCCTTAGGATTGCCTTAAATTACAGCTTCTATGATCTTAAAGCCTTTTCTGCTATGACCCCACCCATGGCTATCACAACCATGGGGTCTCCTACCAGTTGTGGACATTCATTTTGTTCTCCAGGAGAAGAGTTTTTGAGTCAAGACATCAAACAACAACAGCATCTGCACTGTGTCAGAGCAAAGGTCTTTTCAGAGGAATGTCCTACCCGGTGGCCACCAGAAGCAGATACAACAGGAAAGCAAAAGCAGACAAACAAGCTAGTTACCCCTTCTCAACTTTTTTTTTTTTTGTACCATTTTAGTCTAGTTTCCATTAACTTAATAATCCTCAGTGGATTTCATTTTCATGAAAATGTGTTTTCCTCTTAGATTCCTATGAGCTCTTAATATGTGTAACACCCTTTGATAAGGATTACAAAGTTCAGTTACATGCTTAATGAAGAGTCACATGCTATTGTTCTAAACATGAGTTCCAGCCACTTTATTTAGTGGAGTTCTGAAACTTAAATAGTAGGGTTTTAGGTTTAGTTTTTAAGTGAGGCTTGCCTTTCTTGAGGTTTTCCCTAATAACTCATTGCCCATTTCTGAGACTCTGTTTGCCTTATAGATAACTGAGCTCGAGTTTCCATGAGTCTATCTGCTGCTATCCTTGAATTCTACTCCAAGGGTCAATGGTCATCTCACAGCCCAGCAGTGAAGGCAGATTAGCCCTCTGCCAAGCTCACTGCTTTTCACATGTCCACTTGGATGTGTATTCCACCTGTTTTTACATCCAGGATTGTCAGCTCTGTCCATTAACATCTGCTCCTGTTGCAGAGATCATGAGGCTAATAATCTGTATGCTACATCTCAAAAGAGCTTTTTAGTTTGGATCAACAGTCAACCAGCAGAAGTGGAGGTTCCTCATTGTTTGCTGTTAAGTCAGACACCACAGCACTTCCCCTGGGCTTCAGTGAAAAAAAAAAACCACTATTCTAAAGCTCTTGAACAGTTCTTAACTTAAAAACCAGAGGTGTATTGCTGTCAGGGTGCCTTGTCTAGTAACACTGTAAGGGCTAACTTACATCTCATTGCTTGAAGTGAGCATTCCTAAATACAGTGAAATGTAAAAAGAAAGCTTTCTGTGAAGAACCAGCCTGACTTTCCCCAAAGGACTACTGCTAGGAATCAGTTTACAAAGGTGCCCCTGGCAAGCAGCGTGTCAAAAGCTGCAGCAACAGCAGTTAAGTATTTAATATGAAATTTTATTAATCAGTCTTTTAATTAAGAAATCAGTCACATGAGGAAGCATACAAAACACAGATTGAGTTGAATGCTGTGTTAGAACAACGTTCTGTGGTACAAATAATGTTTACAGCATTATGTGTACATACCTGTCTGTGGGGTAGGGCTTGCAAAACCATTTTGTGAAGTCTGCTTGTTTATACACCACAGCATCATGCACCAAATCTGCACTGTGTGCCACCATCAATTATGACTGAATTTGCTGAGACATTCAGAACTCACTTTAACCAGAGCCCACATTTAGATGCTGATGCCAATCTCTAAATTCCTCTATTGTAGAATAATACTGTTTCTTCTGTAGATGACAGAATGTCTGCCTCAAGGTCTTCACGTTTTATCTGAAATACATAAAAAACAGAATGAACACCATCACATCCTGGTAAGTCCTCAGTACTGTACTGAGCTTTGCACTAGCCAAAGCACTGAATGCAGAAGCAAGAAATAAAATGGAATCCAGGTTTCCTTGTTTTGGGGCTCATGGGGCTTTCTGTTAGTTGTGTGGGGTGTTTTTGTTTTTCTTCTTCTCTGACGTTTCTAGATGCACAAACATAAAAGAGGAAATGCATTTTATTTAAAGCTAGAGGTATTCCCTCAATCTAAACAGAATGTCTTTGCTGTGTTTGGGTGACTCACTCAGGAGATCTTCCATCGAGAGCTGAGCAATTAGGATACTCAAGGAGAAACAACCAGCCATATTTCCAGCATGTAATTTCTCATAAATCCCCTCACATCTGGTTTACCCTTGTTGCTGCAACAAATTAAGAAATCCCTAAAAATAATATGATGCCAGCATTTTTAGGCTAAGAAAAAAACACCAGAAATGGCAAGAGTCCCATCTGTGACTTTCTGAGAACATTCACACAGTGCTTTAAGGCAGAGGAAACTCAGGAAGGAAAGCCAAGCTCTTCTCTCATTTGGCCTTTTCCAACCCTCAAGGTTCCAAGGGTTGGTTTCCTTCCTTTAAAACCTGACAGCAAGTTCCTCCAAGAACAGGTTACGCTTCACAGTTCAGTAAGGCAGGCTGAAGGGATGTTACCTGAGTTGATTTACTTCTCTGATGAGCTTGTGCTGACTTTTAATGAAAACAAAGATTATCATCTCACCCGTTGCTATCTCCAGCAGGATTGAAAACAGTGCTGGGAGAGCCTTGGGTGTAATCTGCAAGACAGCTTTCCTGGCCTTGCTTGCTTCGGACTGTTATGCAATTCTGATATATTTACACTTTTCAGATGAAATTTAAGTGACATACAATGCAACCTTGGCACGTCAAGTCGCATAAGCCTCTGTGTAATACATGGGCAGCCCCTCTGCTGCCCATGAGGAGATGCACTAACAATTTAAACTCTATTGATTTTTGTTACGTGGCCTTAAGACCACTGGCTGGAACTGCAAAATGAGCATGTGGTATAACAATAATCCTGAACCAATTTATTTGAAAGGACTTACTTCACCACACTGTGGGAAAATGCCTAATGAAGCTGGTAACATTCCTGCCAGTACTGCTGTAATCAGAAGCAATTTCATTGAAGCCAAAGCACGTGGAGTTCTTGCAGTTTTCCTTCTGTCAAAGACAGTGAAAAGATAAATATAACTCTTTGGCCTTGAAAAATAACCTGACAGTGAGACATCCTAAAGATATAATCCTTATTTCCTATGTCCTTATTCCTAACCTCCTGTTCTTTCCCTTTGCTTTGTATTCAAATGCAGTATTTTACAGGCCCTAAGTAACAATATAAGATTAAGGAAATAAGCAGCAAGATCCAAATGACAAAATAAGAGAAGGTGCATTTATGTCTTAAAGCATTTCAGTACTTTGGTGAAAGTTTTCCTTGGAGTACCCTCATTCCTTTCAGATTTACTTCCTTCTGGCAATCCTACCTTGCCTTGTACTGCATTGTTACTCAGTATATATACATTTTTATTTATGTCTTTGGATAATAGAAGTCCATTAACTTAACACAGGGGCCAGGGAATTAATCTAAGCAATGCAAAGTTACTTGCACTTTTACACAGCACAGACAACTCCTGTCAAAAGTTCAAGGCAGGCTAGAAATCCTCTGATAAAGCATACAATGAATTATTCTTATGAAATAAAGATTCTACGTATTGCAAAACAAAGAAAATGTTTTATAATGTATGGATGGCTATTTGCAACTTGGGGTCTAGTTTATAGTTGAAAAATCAAGCTTTACCTCTTTAGAAATGTCAAATCTAAGCTATGTGCAGTGAACAACTTTGGCACCAGACACTGCAACTCCAGCCACAGCTGTGGAACCAAGGTGCTGGGACACAGCCTGACAGGAGAGCACAGACAAATGGGAGAGCAAAGGAAATGCTCATGGATACAGACAACTCCTGCAAACCATCAAAACAGGGATGCTGACATAATAAGGCTCACTGATTTATCTAAATGAACTGTCTGAACAGAACCTCCCAGCTAGTCCTCCAAGGCAATTAGCATCCCAGAACCAAAAAAAAGTGAGCAAGTAGTAACAGCCAAACTGAACATCAGAACACACACTGACCAAGCACCCCCAGCTCTTTTGAAATACCTCTTACCTTTCCACAAAGTACATAAGCACAGCTGGCAGGAAGAATGTTGTCCCAAACAAGATTCCTCTTGACAATGCTGTTTCTTTAACAGCCTCCAGGAAGGGCAAAAAAAAAAAGTTATTAAAGCAGTGCTCTCTATGGCCTAAAATACCACATGTTTGTAAGTAGTTTTTGCCTAGTACTCTGCAATTTCAAGCAACAGGGAAGCAAAGGATAAAGACCATTTGTTAGAGAATTTTTTTCTTAAATGGAAACTAAACTCCTACATGGGAGTGGGAAATAACTCCATATGTGACTAAGACACTCCGTAAGAACGCTGTACTGAGTTTTCCAATTCAGATCTGCTATTTTTTAAGTTGT
This sequence comes from Odontophorus gujanensis, assembly GCA_013399175.1. Classification (NCBI taxonomy): domain Eukaryota; kingdom Metazoa; phylum Chordata; class Aves; order Galliformes; family Odontophoridae; genus Odontophorus; species Odontophorus gujanensis. Next base: position 169,166 of record VXAB01002871.1, on the reverse strand, counting down.
GCTGAGCTCTTTCTGACTGGTCATACTTTCTGGACACACTATCTTGGGTGAAATAATCTCTCTAGCTCTTCACAGATCCTTATGCTCGCCCAGCTTTCTCCTTCCCTCTAATGCAGCAGCATAGAAAAGATCACTGACAGCACAAAGTATGAAACCTTGTTTAGCTTCTGTGGCTATTGTTGAGCAGAGCAGGGAGCAAATACAGAGTCAGCGTGGTCAGTAACAGGAGCTCAAGAATAAAATGCATCATCACTTTGCAGATCAAGAAATTACCCTTTGGGAGACAGAGCCTTTAAACAATATTTCTGCTGGAAGATTCACGTACTATTTGCAATAAAGGGCTTTTCCCTGAGGTGTCCTATCAGAAGAAGAAACTTGAGGAGTCTTCCCTCCTTTTGAGGCAATGTGGAAAGCAGAAAAACCTGTGCTAGTGTTCTTGTGGTTTAATTCTGGTGCTTGGTATATTGGCATGGGGAAGCTGCCAACCCCTGGGGACACAAGACAGATGCCACACTGGATCCAGAGATCCAGCCCAAGCCTAGTCCAAGATTCAGCACCTGATGTGGGATTCCTCAGTTCAGCATAGCAAACTGCATTTACTCCCACCATAATGTTTAGCTCTAAGCAGGAAAGAAAAGGCAAGACAAGAGAGACCTCCCACACCTTGCCTACCTTTTCACCAGCCTTCTGTGACACTCCTAAAACCTTGCCATTCCTGTCCATCACTTCAATTCCATTCTCAAATTCTGGGCTTCTCACTGCTACCACAGTAAAAGCACTCATCAAGCCTGCAGAATTAAAAAGGATTTTGCTTTAAAAGATGCAGTGAGGCTATCTTGATAACTACATCCATAATTGTGTACATTTCATATTTCTAGTTCAACAGTTCACAGATGAATAACCTGGCTGCTTAGGAAGAGACCGCCCAGTAAAATCTTACTAAGATCTTAATTCTTGTTTCAGAAACCTGAGAAAAATTTTAAAGGCACCATTCCCAAACAGTGGTTTGTCATTATGGACAAAGATCCATTAATTTCTACCAGCCAGCTCAAAGCAGAAATACTCTGTTCTTAAGAGAAAGGGGGGATTTTGTTGTGGATAGGGTTTGTACTGGTCAGCACAAAAAACAGCACAGAAAAGAAGACCCTACAGAAAAAAAGACTTGAGGTAAAAACTGCATTCCTGTCTTGGAAGGGAAGGTGCTAGTGAAACACCGGCTCTACTATGTTACATTATGTCACTGTGTGTCTCGGTCACACCTGGCAGAGCTTCAGCTGGATCCTAGATGAGAATGTTTTGGTCTCCTCCACATCCAGCACTACAAGATGTCTGAAAACATCCCACAGTCAGTCACTGCAAACACAGAGACTTAGAAAGGCCATACTGAATAGTATCTAGCAACCTACATGGTTTTCTCTTCTTTCCTAGACTAAGATCTAGATATAACAGGACAAAGTCTGTAAACTGATCTTGTTTGAAATTGAATATTTCTCTCTTGATTAATTTTTGGCAGAGCTGTTCAGTAAGGACATCAGTGTAAAACATGGCACTTTTCAAATGCTGGACTAACAATAAACCCTCAGATTTCTCTCTACATTTAAGGAAATGGAAGCACGTTTTAAGATCTGTTAAAATGAGTGCCATTACCTTACAAGATTAATAATATTCTGGTGCAACAACTCTACGCTGTCAGCAGTTACACAGCCAGCAGCAGCCCCAGCCTGATAAGAAACGATGCCAGCACACAGCTGGAGCTGTGCTGCACTCTGGTGTCACCTATGCGCCACAACATGTCATGCTAGCTCCAGTGCTACTGCACTCATCCCTTCTGGCAGTCCTGCTGGATTCAGGGATAATGTCTGGTATAAATATACGTATATATACACGCAGGGATTAAGTCAACTACATCTCTGTATTGCTTTACAGAAATAGTTGTATGTGACTGTATGGGAACTGTTGAATCAGGGCCTGAACCACTGATGGATCACGTGAGGTGAGCAGTCACAGGAGCACAGATGAAGGCAAAGCACCTGTGTGATCAGAATTGGAGTCAGACTCCACCCCTCCCAGACCCCATTTAAGGGCTGACCACCACTGGGAAAAGACCTCTTTCTGGAGATCACTCCTTTGGAGTTTCCTACTGTGAGCCTAGGACAGAGTAAGCACGTTCCTTTATGTTGATTGTCTCTTTCCATCACAATAATCTTTCTAACTATGCCATCTGTAAAATATCTCAGCTACAGTACTATCTGGCATTATTCATTCTGTTAACTGTACAGTCACACATGCAAGTCAGAAAATTGCTCTGCAGTTCTAGACCTGACAATCAGCAAGCATCAAATAAAGGTCGCTGCACTGACCAGTGAGTGTTAACTCACACAGAAAGGACAGTGCCCAGCAAAGGCAGTAGGATAAGGGGGGTAATGAACAGTATGACCACATGCATGCAGGGGCAAGAAAATCCCACTGTCAGTCCGAGGCAGACAGCCTTCAGATCTGCTACATAATGTACAGTTTGCTTTTACTCACCAAAAAGAGGAGCAGGTAGAAGTCTTTTAACAATTAGATGTGTTATTGGACTCTTCAGCGTGTATCGGTCCATGAAGATAAAAGGAAAAGCCTAAGGCATTGGGAGGAAACAAACACCTCCTATTAGAAAGGATGTGCAACAGCCTAGGAAAATAATTCTGAATCTTTCTACTTAGATACTGTCTATAAAACTACACAAATGATGTGATTTAGTATTTCAACAAAAGAGATATGCTGTCTAGTTACTAAAGATTTTTGTGACCACACTTTTCTATAAGAACATCTATAACAGTGTTTAGTACTTTTTATTATATAATTTTAATTGAAGGACAGTAGTATGAACACAGAGACAGAAAAAGGAGAACAATTACCTCTGACTCATATTCCCTGTGACACATTCTGCTCTACTGCCCAAATAGGACACCTGCTGCATTTGTGTACACAGAATAGAACATTACAGCACAATTCTGAAGGACTGTGGCAGTGTGGTTATCTCAGGGCCTACTCCTTCTCAGGAGGTATTATCAGGAAAGAAAAGATCAAACAAATACATACACCTAGGAGCGCTGCGTAGGAAACAGCTCCCAAGCCAAATAAGATTTGTTTTTGCTCAGTTGAGTTCTCCTAAGGACAGAAGAAACATTACTACATAAGCACACTTGTAAATCGCATTCAAAATGGTCTTGTACAATGAAGATGATTCCAAAAATAATAATAAATACATACTTTATCCTTTGTGGTACCATTTCCATTTAAGAGGGTGAATCCTGTGGTATACGCATGAAATGCAAACTGCAGGGAGATTATAAGCAAAAATGAATTTGGAACAGAGACAACAAGACTTGCAAATGTAGAAAGAGGCAATTACCTGACAAAAGAAAATCTGTTTTGCCTGCAGCTGAAGCGACGAAGAAATGACCTAAGAGAAAATCCCCACAAGAAAATTAAGTTTGATGGATCTAGGAGTTTTTGGTGAGCAGTGGTTGAGTGGAGCACGAAGTGAGCTGCTGTGTTGCCATCTGTGGCAGTGCCAAAGCCTCCAGTCAGTACCAGAAGCCATTTACCTTGATTTTAGGCTAACACACTTTCTTGAAACAGATGTGACATATTCACTTTGTCTACCCAACATAATGCACAGATGCACAGTGATTAAAGCACTGTGCAAAAAAATATTTGAGTGATATGACTTTTTACTCAAAATAAAAATAGTACTTGTGCCTGTGAAGTTTAAACAGAATAAGTTAGACACTGCAGATGTAAGTAAAGAATTGAAGCAGTCACGATCTGATAGGTTTTATTTGTACAAACACTGGATGTAACTGATCTCATATCAACGTTTTAGTAGTTACTTCCCAACTCCTTCTCCAAATCAGATAGTGAATAAGAACTTCAGTTATAAATGACAGCCTTTCTTGAGATGTCACCAAGCTACAGCTGTGAAACACCCTCAAAGAAAATGCAACTAAGAAGCCTAAAACTTCCCATTCCCTTCCTCAAGACCCTAGCTCTGGAAAATGTAATCCAAGTGGTGCTCTGGTACTTCTCACTGTTACTTACCAATGGAAGAGTTATAGGCAGGAAAGCTAAAAAGAAAGAAACCTTTATTTTAGCAACAGTAACTGCTGTGACTCTAAATTGATGGTTTTTAGCAGAAAATTTCCCCAACTTCCCCCCCTCTAGTTTCAGCTGTCAATAAAGCAGTCATTCAAAAAATAAATACATTTAAAAAAATAATAATCTTTGCTATATATATCAATTCTAACCTTTATCTCTCATTCCTCACTCAAGAAACCAAAATGTCTGCTCTTGGCTTACCAGCCAAAAGGAGTCCCCATGAACTCCACTCACAACAGCCACTCAGAAACTGTAGGACCAACAGACTGCATGACTATTCAAACTGAGACACTGGCAACCAAGGCTGCCACAGCTGTGCATGATTCATGGTTCATATATACTCATATATATTCATCCCACAGAAGGATGTTTACTTTCAAGCAGACTGTAGGAATAAAGAAGTCATCAAAAAATAAGAGTGCAACAGGAGTGACAGCCCACTTGTTTCCCACGCGGAGAAGAGCACCGCTGTGTGGTATCACACAGGATATTTACTAAGTGCCATTCCCTGCTGATGCTTCAGTTACATGCTTCTCTGAAGGAAGCTCACCTGGAGGTCTAAACAGAAAAGGAATTATCTTCCCTGTATCAGGATGTACACAGGCCTTAGAAGAAAAAGAAAAAAAAAAGGGGAAAAAAAAAAGATTAGACCACCTGTTCATACTTAAATAAGAAAGAAAAGAAAATGGATTTCTAAATCATTTGGAAACTTACCAGGCTCAGCAGGAAGGCTTCTTTTGTCTGAATAATTTGAGAATCAGGTTAGTGATCAAGTTTCAGAAAAGCATGACTAGAATCTTCTTTCTAAATTGGTTATGTCATTTTTTTCTAATAACTCGCTTTCATACAGTGTTGTACGTGTTCACATTTCTTTAATTATTCTTTCCCCAAAATTTCTCCCCACAAACTTTGCTGAATATAATTTAGTCACATCTCATCTGCTAATAACGCCAAGTACATACCATGACAGAATAGAAAGTACATTTTAAATAAGCTAGGAGACATTTTAAAACAGAAAATAGCATCACTTAAACATGGCTAAAAGTCTAAAGCCTTACTGTTAAGACTTTGGCTTTTCAGGAATCACAGAACGTTTCGGTGCTCCTTTCAGGCTCTGACACACAGGGTACTAAATGCCACATGAATACAGCAGAGTCCCTACTGAAACAAAAGCAAGACTCCTCCAATGAAGCAACTTCAGCACTTCCATTTGGCAACTCTGCGAGAAGGCTTCCCACCCATGTTCTGCTCATTTCATGAGACCTAAACCAAAGCAATGTGCACTCTGCATGACAGCACAACCCCAAAGCCTCAAAACGTGCTCTGTGAGCATTCTGCTTATTTTGTATATTCTCCAGAATGATAATACTGAAATTTGGCAGTGGTCATTCAAAGAAATTCCTTCTAGATTCTAGAAACATTTTTGCGGTAAAGACTTCTTCTTGTTACTGAATCATAGTATTCTGTCAGGTAGATCTTACACTAACATCAGTTATTTTAACACTGAAAAAAAAATAATAATAAGACCTCTATTCTCTGTCAGCTGTGCTCCAAAATACCTGCTGGTTCTGTGTGGGCTCACTTTGGGTCTTCTCGCTGTTTTCCAGTAATAACCGTGCTCGTTTTATTTCATCCTGTATTAGAGGAACAAAAAAAAAAAAAAAAAAAAAAAAAAAAAAAAACATACAATCAAACAAAAAATAACTCAGATTTCAATAGCCTAAAGTGCAGCGTATCGAGCTAGCGCACCCACCCCTCACCAGAGCAACAGCAGCAATAACGCAGCGTGCTGCCACACCCGAGGCTTCAACCGGTTTGCACCACAGCGACCGCCGCACGGTACCCCCCTCGGCAGGACACGCGAAGCAGCGCTCACCGCGGACTTCACGAGGTGCAGAGGGTCTAAGACGTCCGCCCAGAGCAGCAGCCTCTGCCAAAAAGACTGAAGGACACGCGCTTTAGGGAGGCGTCGCTAAGGGCGCCCGCCTCACCGCGCCCTGTTCCCGCCCGCCTCACCGCGCCCCGTTCCCGCCCGCCTCACCGCGCCCTGTTCCCGCCAGAAGCGCAGGTTGGCGTCCATGGCGCCGGGCACCGGAAGGCGCTGCCGGGGGACGGTCCGTGCGCTGCACGCTCCGCCCGGGCCCCGCAATCCGAGTTGTCGTGGTTCTGAGCGCGGCTCGGAGCCACGCGTGTATGCGCGGAGTTAAAAGGAAGAAGGATGGCGAGGCAGGCAGGTGAAGAACGGCGTGTGCCAGCGTACACGGCTGCGATCAAAAGCGCTGGCGGGGTGCTGTTAGCAAGCTGTGCGGAGGCGCAGCTTCACGTACAGAAGGTCCGGGAGACGGGGGTTACTGAAAACCAGCAGGGGTGCTTGGGGGTTTATACCAAAGTGAACTAAAACGCTGGTGTTGTAAAGGTGTTAGGAAGTTCTGAGACCCTGAACGCGACCTTCCCCTCTCCACCAGCAGGCACTGGGAGATGCTAGGCGTTTCTCCTTCCTTTCACCTACACCGCAACACTGATTCCTATCGGAGGACTAATTTGGCCAGCTGGTCCCTTTAGGTTTACCTTCTGCCCACCCCTCCGGCAAGGGAAGATGCTGGGAACCCTTTCAGTTTCTCCTGTCTGCCGGCAGCACGCTGTCTCTTCCCTCACAACACTTGTAATCGTTCTGGTTGCAGCCTCCCCCCCCCCCCCCCCCCCCCCCCCCCACACACACGAAGCCAGCACAGCTGGCTGCTGCTTGCCGCAAACAGAGGCACCGAACACAATGCAAAGGAGCCAAGCTGTTCAGAATAGAGAAACAACAGGTGGGGGGAAAGCAGAAAGAAAGCAAAGCACTACAGCTACTGCAAGTCAAAGCTAGGATTTATTGATAGTATGCAATATTCCTTTAAACAGTACAATCTACAATTGGCCTCTACATTTTCTGGAGGCAGATTCAAGCAAACTAGGCTTTAAATGAAGGAGATTGTTATCAAGCTCCACAAAGAACGGTATCAGGGTGCAAGTTTTTAACCTTCTCCCAAACAAAACACAAGCTGGTAATGCTTGCTAGTGCTCCTGTGGAGCTGCACTGGATTTTGACCACAGACAAGATTTAAGCTGCACATACATTGATCTTACACTTGTGCGCATTACACTCATTTCATCCCCTAAAAAAAAAAAAAAAAACCCTTAAGAGAACTCTGCATTAGAATTGTTTTCTGCATCATCCACCTGCATGGTTTCAGGCTCTCGCTAGAGAAAGGCATTTGGAAGCTTTCTTTTTTCCAAAGCTAGTTTGTTTTCCCACTTTGCTTAAATGAAAGAACAAAGAGGAAGGTAACTTCTCCAACCACTTATCACATTGTTATCACAGAAATTCATAAAGCCCACTAGCTAAAGGGGAAAACAGAACTTTATTTTTACCTTATGTTTTTTTGAAAAAGGCAAGAGAGTCAGTAAGTATTTCTGCATTTAATTATCATTTTAAAACATGAGGAAATATGAGAACTTTATTCCTCCATAATCACAGCCACTTCATGTCTTCAGCATATGGTAACTAAGTTTCATCTGCATTTTTGAGTGTTTATGTGTGCACCTTCTCAAAATATTCTTTAGAAGCCTCTGGACTTGGTTTGATCTGTCAAGAAGAAGAAAAGTTATCAAATGCTGTAATTGAGATACGAAAGTTATGAATTTGACATTTTATCCAAGAAACAAATTTACTTTTTTAAAAACATTATTTCTGTTTCTGCACTTGGTTGGAAAATGTACGAGCTCTTACTTGCCAATGTGTAGTACATGTAACATGTTGTTCCTGCTAGATATCCAGCAGGGCAAGAAGCAAGTAAAAATCCATAGACAACTGCTAGAAAGTACAAACATTTGAAATATAAACTGTCTTCCAAAAGAAAGTCAGTGACTTTCACAGAAATCACACATTCAGTATCATACAAATAGACTAAATGGGTCCAACCAGTGAAAGCCTCAGGATTAGAAAACAGGAAGAGATTCATTCAAGCACTTCATATTACAGCAGTTCTTAGCCCTCAGGACAGGCAAGAACATGCCAAGTGTCTATATTTAGAACAGTGATATTTAGCAGGCTCTTACTGTAGGGGAATCTGGAGTCCAGTTTGCTGGGCAAACCTCTCCATGTGTTTCCACATACTGGAATGCTTTCACCAAGCGAAGGGTCTCCTCCACACTGCGACCGACAGGGAGATCATTGACACTCAGATGCTTGATGACCCCATTTGGATCAATGATAAAGAGACCTCTGCAATTGAGTGAGAATTTCAGGAATGTAAATCGTATTTAAAGATCAAAACCAAGAAACCAATGAACAATTTCAGCATGGTAGTTAGATGCACTCATCAGACTTCAGAGCAGCAATATTGCTTTTTATGATGTTAGTACAGTGATCAAAAACTGAGAGCCAATGAACTGGTATGGCATTGTGAAATTATGCAGTATACACCAAGATTAAGGCAGCAAAAATTCTCTCTCTTATACATCTTAATCCATTCTTTATTTCGAAGCTGATAGCTAGAATCCTTTCCTTTTTTAAGGTGAAAATCCAAAAGATACTGAATGAAAAGCTACTTCTACATTAAGCTACTAAGTTAATTTCTGCTATATATAAGCCATTGTGGAAACTAAAGAACAAATTAATCAGTAGGGTGAGATTCAGAATTTCAGACATTTGTTTCTTTTTTAGCAAAGAAGACTGTCTTGAAGTGGAAAAAATAACAACAAAGATTAGGGCAACCTAAAACAACAACAAACAACACTGATCCAATACTGAATCAGAATATTAAGCAGCCTTCTGTGAACTTCTGTCACTCTTTCCTTGGAAAGAAACCAAACAAAACACTTCCCTCCACACCTGCATGGCAGAGAAAAGCCTACATCTGAACACTAAGAACACAGGATTACTCTGGGGATCATAGCCAGCATAAACCTTTTAATGCCAAGAGATGAGGAATCCGATGTCCCTAATAAACTCCTAGACAACTGCTTATTTTTAAAGGACCCAATTTGCTTCTGTATTCCCCTGGAGTAAAAAGCCTCTAGGATAACTAGACTTGACTGTAACTCCCTCTAGGACTACAGCTCTACAAGCTTCTCACTCACGAATTAAGGCACTCCCTTCCCCTTCCAGGAAAAGGAAACAAAATTATGAAGAGTATGGAAATTGAAAAATGCTCTTCTATCCAAGTCTCCTTTCCCTTCCCCAGCTATTCTCTGCGTGTATCCTCCGAGAAGTCTGGAAAACTCTCAGCCCTGCCATAACAGGTATGTGCTTTTTTCCTAGGATGAAATTCAGCAGTAAGTCCACAGAAGTTCCATCTTCCACTGTTCACATGATCCCCGTACAGTTTCCCTTGGAGGAAACTGCATCATCAGCAGTCATTCATTACCTTAGTGCAATGCCAGGTCCTTCAAGCAGAACACCATAATCACGGGAGATTTGTTTCGTGAGGTCTGACAGAACTGGAATATTCATTTTGCCCAAACCACCACTCTAGAGAAAAGAGCAAGATCCCATTTTGTTACCAAGTGCTGTTTAGGATTAACCCTGACACTAGATTTATTGCTCTCAAAGGTACAGTAACAACAACTGTACTTGGAGTGGTTCTTTTGTTTGTTTTGCTCCAAAAAGCACTTAATTGTTTTGTTCAGAAGATGGAAAACTTGCCAAGCACTGAGAGGAGCGTGAAATATGAAAACTTCTATTATATGTTTAATTTTGATCACTTAAATAAGATAAATGTGGTGGGGTGGGAAAAGAAACCCATACAACATAAACAGATGAAACAAGGCTTCTAACAAACACACTAGGTATGTTCAAAGTTCCGCTATTCTCCATATGCAGTGCATGCATTCTCCCCCAAAACAGTTTAAATACTATTTGGAGAGTCAATCAAGATTGCTTTGATTTTTACAGCACTGGAACAGCAAGAGAGATAAGTTCTGTTATCCTTGAAACAGGACTGGTATTTGTTAGCTTTTCTATTCCAGGCATCATCAGTGAATCATTGTGTAATCTGTCACTTAGACCCTGATCTTGCAAATGCTTGCCTGCAACGGAGCTCTCACACACAGGCAGATGTCAAAGGAAACAAACTCCTCTGGGTGTCAGTTTCCTATCTGCGCCACTACAGAATTCCTTCTACCCTGCAGAAGGTTTTGCTATGCACAAAACAAGGCATGAGTGGTGCATGCTGAACAGCTTCCCCATAAAGCAATGAAGGCAATTTGCAGTCACGTTTCATAACTCCAACAAAGCATGTGTAAGATTAAATACTCTTGATTGGTTCAGCCAAACCATATTACATCAAGCAAACTCTCCTCCCTCCTATATTATCAAGGAAAAGCCACGCACCTGGAGGCAGACCAGTTCAATTGTGATAAGCACTACTGTGGACTGCTTCCCCATGGCCACATATGTAGAAACTGATTACACTGCATCCTCCTGTGACACTTCTGTCTACAACTAACCTACATACTGAGATGTTTTATGCTATCAAAAGCAGGTATCTTTCTATGCACAAATGAAAGAGGCTCCTCTTGGAAAAAAGCCCATCATCTCCATCACATTCTTTCCCAGAAGAAACCAAAATACTCCAACTGTTTCAGAATTAACTCTTCATTTGCTGAAATGCTTTCAGTATTACCAATGCCCCATTACAGCAGTGGTTGTTCACTAGTACCTAACAGTGGCAGCTTCGGAATGGAAGCAGAACTGCTTTCATTTTCTGTGACATCCCTCACAAACCATCAGCTGTCACAAGTAGCTTAGGGCACTGAGAGGTATACTTAAGGCTTTGCCTCTCAAGATAAACACGTAAGACACAATGTAACCTGTAGGACTAAAGAGAGCAAAAGAAAACAAGCAAACCTTGACAAACAAATCATTAAGGGAAAGATCAGTGAAAGACTTCAGCCTGAGTAGAACCTACTTATGGTTTATTTATCATAACGTTTGCAGAACTGTTTGTTCTTCTTGGAAACTCCTGCAGAGAGAAAACCAGTGAGGAAGGAGAGCTCCCCAGAGCTGCCCATTCATACCTTGCGCGGTGTATTTATCCAGGCCAGGTGGCAGAAGTGGGAGTCCACGGAGACCGCCACCACCTCGCAATTCACATCGTGGAATTCATTTGCTTTGTTGCTAAAAGCCACAATCTCCGTGGGGCACACAAAGGTGCTGGATGGGAAGAGAAAGGTGAGCTGTAACGACCCAGCAGGCTTTTGAGGCAGCTTTTTTTTACAGAAAGGCAGAGAAATAGCCCGGAGTGCCGCAGCAAACCCGCACAGACGGCCCTACACGGCCACAGCAACCCCGCGCCACAAACCCGCACTCACAAATCCAGGGGGTAGAAGAAGAGCACGAGGTACTTCCCCTTGAAGTCATCCAGGGTCAGCTCCTTGAACTCCCCATTGACGACGGCCGTGCCTTTAAAGAACGGGGCGTGCTGAGTGACGGCGGGGCCGAGCCGCGGGGCGCCTGCGGGGACACACAGCACATTGCAGGGACACAGCGCATTGCGGGGCCGCCCTCGGGCACAGCGGGGCCGCCCCGCGCTTACCCAGCGTGAACCGGCGGCGGGTACACAGCAGCGGCTGCGCCGTCAGCGTCCTCCCGGCGGCGGGAACCTGCGGGGACACAACGGTCGGGAGCCGCGCGCGCCTCAGCAGCGTCCTGAGCGCGGCCGCCATCTTGAGCGCGGCGCAGCAGGCGGGGCCGGGCTGCGGACGCGGGGAGGGAGGAAGGCGGTGTGAGGCTCAGAGCCGCCCCGAGGCGGCGGGAATCGCTGTGGGCTGCCGTGCATCCCCGGGGAGGAGGAGCGGAGGCGGTTCCCTCACGGCGTGCAAACTGAAGCGAAGGATTAAGCGTGCTGCTGGACCTCGGAAACCTCACGGATACGGCGTTTTTAAGTGCTGTTGACTCTTTGCTGGACTCGTAGTCGCATTACTGCGTTTTAGCCAGAAAAGCCCAATGCTGGCCCACAGCTAGTGGCTGCAGAGGGGGGTGGTTGTGGAAGGGACCACCCCAACTCAGGTGAAGCTTCCAGCCAACCTGCTGCTTTAATATCGCATTTATAAGCATCCATGGCCTCCTACCAAGGAGAGACATCCCAGCTGCCGATGGCTTCTCCCTGGTTCACAGGGTGATGAGGCCAGAGCAACCAAAGCAACATGAGCAACCTCTCAGAAGCAGTGCAGGTGCTGCATCTGTAGCTCTGATGAAAATAACATGCCTGGGACCAGTCAGTCGGCTCTCTGAGCCTTCAGAAGGTGGAAGTCACACACAGCTTGCCTGCCCTGACTAGCCAGTAGCCAGAAACAGCTCTCCAATATGCCTTGGAATTGTTTGGGACAGTTGGCATGCACACCATGGACCTTCCTGAACATTTAACATTATGGATGGACCAGTTTCAGATGCTGGTGCCCTTCTGTGGCACTCTAGAATTTATTAATAGAGATGAAGGCAATAACTGCCAGAAATGTAGCTCTGATAATCTTCAAGAACTGACAAGCAGAGCAACCAGAATAATATCCACTAATACATGCACAATACCAGGTAAAGATGGCAGAATCCAAAAGGAGATGAAGATGTTCTGCATGACAGTAGAGAATACAAAGTGTTACCGTAGCCATGCTGAGACAAGGAAGGAAAACACGAACACTTCAGGATGCAGATAACTCCAGCATAGGGTTAACCACCATCATAGTGGTAACGGCTTCCTGCATCCACTGATTTCCTTGAATTCAAACATACATCACTATTGCTTTTGATGTGCAGCTGTTCCCTTCAGGCTTAAGATCTTCTAACAAAGCTCTGTACACACACTTGAGAACACGGGCAGAAGTATGTGCTAGTTTTGTCACCACAACAGCAGATTCTGAGTTGAAGAACCCCACATGTCCCTTTCTTCTCCTTAGCACTTTCCAGATGCATTTGAGATAGAAGGTCAGTTTTGACTCACTGATGAGCAAAGACTGCCTGTAAACACTGCCTGGACAGGACTCTGATGAGCCATCACTGGCTGTACAAGGGGAGCTAGCTGGCTGAGCTACTCATCATATTTGAGTACCTCTTAATTAAAAGTTAAGGACATTCTTCCTTAAAAAACTCCTCCAAGCCTTGAAGTGGAAGTGAGTAAGCTATTTGTCTGAAAATATATCAAGTACATTGGGGTGAGATGTGCTGCAGCCTATGGTGTCCCCAGGAAGATGGTAGAAGAAAGCAAGAGCAGTTGTTGAGAACTGTGTCTGCTGTAAAGTTCAGGGGACTTTAGTACCACTGCTGAGATACCACAAGGGCTACCAGCAGAGCAACAAGCAATGGAGGTAGACAAGGGACATCTGCAGAGCAATAACTGATGGCAAAGAGCAGCAAAAAAATTATCAGGCAGTCATTGGACCAACTCCTTAAACAGCCATGCAGATTGACATGGCTGTGTTCACATCTACTGAAACAGTGCACCCCTTCACATCAAGGGAGGAGCCTTCTGAACAGTGACCACTCTGAAGCTGAGCAACAAACTGTGAGGTAGGGATACAACTGAGTGTAGGGAAAGGCAAAGGTAGTTTAAAACTGGTTGTCTACCAAAAAAAGGGTGAGGACCACAATCTAGTTTCACTAGATTCACTTACCTGCCCTGAGGACCAGGGCTCACTGACTGCTCCAAAACAAAGGAGCTCCAAGTAGATTGTTCCCTCGTGGCAGCCAGCCCTTAAATGAGGTTAGGGAGGGGTGGAACCTTTCAGTCACAGAGGTGAATTGCTTTCACCTGTGCTCCCAGGGCTGGCTGTGTCCCTTCACCAGGTGCTCAATCATTGGTTCAGGCTGTGACTTAGCAATTCCCATACACACAGACATAGCAGTTCCTTTCCCTCAGCTGTGGGAGCCGTATTGTAGCAGCAAAAAAAAAAAAAAACAACAACAAAAAAGGAACTATTGCTGGGATTTCCTGAGGATGGTTGTCTCACCAACAGATGATTATTCACAATTTCTAAGTTGATATATTCTAAAATTGTGTTTTCCCCATCCCCGGGAAGCAGTATTTGTTTAAAAGTCTTTGTTTAAACACTTGGCATGCAGGTGGGGAAATATTGCTCATGCTTTGTTATGAAGGCAGTGTAATGAAGTTTCCAAGACTTGTAGGCAACATCTTAAACTACTGCCATTTAGCACAGGGGGTTATTTTCCATTTTGCTTCTTATTGGGCACCCTGAGGATTTGAAGGTGGACTTTGCCAAAGTGTGCCTGCTAAAAGAGTTGTTCCTTCTCCTCAGCACTCGCTCTGATGCAGGCTGGAGCAGCTGCTAAACCTGGTTCTTCTTGCCATCTGTAGTTCAGAATAAACATGACACCGAGTGGTGTCATGTGCACATCTGTCTCAGCATCTTGTTGGTTTTCTGCTTTGCTGTGTCACTGTGTGCTTCTAAAATCACAGTGATATGGAGATTGTGTTATTAAAAATATACATACCAGGAAAACCCTGGGCCCCAGTGTCATCTTATCCCACAGTGATGGACTGCTGGCTCCCACTGGTGCAGCACAAAATCAGCAGTGAGTGGATGTGTTAGTTTTGAAGGATTCAAATCTTTAAACAATTCTAACACATCTGAAGTTGATGAAAGACTTTCCATGGATGTCAGCAGGCTTTAGCAGGGAAGGCTGTATCACTGCAAGGTGCAGTGGATGAGGCATTTGAACAGATAGATGTGTAAATTTATTTTTTTTATTATGACACCTGCCTGCCTGCTCTTACTTTATGCCTTTTTCCCTATCTGGCAATAACTAAATTTGCCTTTCTGTTATATATATATATATATAAATCTGTAGATAAAATATATTGGATAATACTTGTATGTTGTCAGCATTGTTTTGTGAGGTTAGTTTTTAACAAAAGAAGTATTAGTGGAAAGGTAACTTCTCTCCAAACTTGATGAATGGGGTAAGGAAATCCCTGAATGGATCTCTTGCTTCTGCAGAATTCTGTGCTGATTATGGGATGTGTCCTCCTGCTTGTTTAAAAAATAAAATGTGCTCATTTTCTAGATGATTATTTTATTGCATATGCTTAAATGCTGTCACAGTCATTGATCTTCTACTTTGAAGAAACAAACAAAAAAAAAAAATGGAACTGGAGGATAACTACAGGGACATAAACATTTCCATAAAAACTAAAGCAAAAAGTTGAGTTTTGAGAAAGTGATGCATCACCCCACGGCTGTTGGTAGATGGCAGCCTCTGTCCTTATGCAAAAGGGCTCAGTAAAAGGTCACAGCTGCCCACAAATGCTCTCACGGGCCTGTGTGTTCCCACCTGCTGATACAGCATCTCGGTGGGAGGTGAAATGTCTGTATGAATACATTTCAGAAGCAATTTCAAACGCAATCTAGCTAAGAGGTAATGGTGAGCAAGCTTTACTGCATTAATTATGTGTTGTAACATGGAGTTGGGCGACAGCCTCTGCTAGGGTATGTTTGCGGGTGATAAGCACAGGCAAGCCCCTTTGTGACACCTGATTCACCTTGACCTTACCCTGATATGCCGAGCACGCTGCACTGAGGCAGAGCGCTTCTTCTGTGGTGACAGGAGAGAACTGGGTGTGTTACCGCTGTGCTTCTGGCTGGAGCTGTGTGAGCCCACCCTGTCGATGACTCATCCGTTAGAGTGGCTCAGAATATCACACTCAGCTTTGCTGCCTTCCTATTCTTATTATGCTGATGTGTTTGGGTCTCACGCGGCGTTGGCATTTCATTTACAAACCTCTCTTCTCCTGCAAAAGAAAGATGGCTGCCAGCCCCGCTTTATCGAGGTGTTCAGCACCTAAAAAGTGTTTTCCTGAGCCTTTATTGAATGGCTTCAAATGAAAGGTGTTTTGCTTAAACGCTGAATAACCACGTACTACAGAAAGCACATCTTTCAGTTTAACAGGTTTTTTTTTCCATAGTTTCTCTTCTTTTTTTTCTTTAAAAACTGGCTGTTTCTGCATAAGATTCAAACTGAATTTTTACCCTTTGCTCCTCACAAATGCTGATCTTTAGGCCTGAAAAGATCTGTGTTTCTTACCTGCCACACTGTCTTTGAGTCTACGCTTTCATATTTGAGCACCAAAGTTTATGACAGTGGGTAGAATAAGATAAACAGAACAAACTCATGGGTTTCCTGATAACGAGCAGTTTATTTTCCCCTCACTCACACTGACTGCTCATTAACCAAAGCGTCGCATAACCTGAATGAAATGCCTGTGCTGTTGAGAGAAAACTGATATAAATAAATGTACCTCTTTCTTATTTTTTGTTGTGGCTTTTGTGAACCAGGTGCTCAAGATGGCACAAGAATGAAGATACAACAGTGACAGCTGATGTGGGGATGCTCCATAGGGAGTGTGAAAGGGGCCGTCCCGCACAACCCTGTGCTGAAGCACAGCACTGTGGTGTGCTCAGGCTTTAGAGGCTGAAATAGGAAATGGAGATGCAGTGAGGACTGACTGTCTTGATTTGTTATTCAAAGTAGGTATTGTGATAGTGAAAGCAACAACTTGGTGTTCTAGAGCACCGAAGTGTCTCAGATGTGCTGTAAGCAAGTTTTATTTTCTTAAACACTGTAGGAATCATTAAGAAGACCCACTCCATTGTTCTTACTAATAGATCTGAAGCCAAAACTGTTGCCCTCTGTGTAGATGTGTATCTGACAAACGTATTTCTGTAAAACATCAGCAGTTCAGGAGCACAGCTCAGCTTTCTACTGCCTGCACTCAGCCACATTTAAGTTCAGTGACTGCTTCTTCAAAGTCATCCAGCTTCGTGTAGTCACCACTCAGGAGCAGCACAACATTCTGTTTTGTTGCTGTCCCTGATTCTGAAAGGACTGAGTAACTGTGCCTTTGGGTGCCGGGAACGCAAAGTACTTAAGAGCTGTGCCGATTCAGAATACCAAGTAGCTCAGCGGGGTTTCCAGCACCATGTAGACCTTCTGGTCATTCTACTACTTACCCCTTCAGGAGCCAAACAAACATTCACGCAACATCAGCACTCTGAAATCATACTTCTGTTCCAAAGGGCAGCGCTGCAGATGGCTGTGTGCATAGCACTAAAGCACAGAGATGTAGATACAGATACTAGATAAAAGAGGAGCAGTGGAGCCCTCGGATGTATTGCTGCTTTTCAAGTGCTTAGCCACCCAAACGTAAGATCCACAAGTGCCTCACTTCACGTGGGGACCTATATAAAGGTTATGCACCAGACCTAGTCGGTGCTCCTGGGCAGGAAATCCCTTCCCGTTGAATAAACTGGTGCTGGAGTGTGCAAGCACATCAATATCCCACTGCTACCAGCAGAAGTTGAGCTGCTGGTACACATTTTGGGGAACAATGTGTAAGATGTGTAAATTCCTTTTTCCCCTTTGGAGACAGGGGTTGCTGGTAACGTTAAAAATGTTAATTAACTGAAATAAAAGATGCAGCTGAGCCTTCCAGTGCCAGTCATACTCTGATGCTGGTGTTGTCCTTTCAATGACCATTAGTGGAAGGTTGCAGTGATGTGGAATGCTCTTATAACCCGAGCATAATTTGCTCTGCTCACAAGCGAGCATCAGTCCTTGCACAGCAGCGGTCAAATAGCATGCAGGGCAGACACCCTTTAGGAACCTCATCTCTATGCTCAGGCTCTGGTTTCCAGGAAGCAATTTTTTCCCTCAAGAATTATTTAATCAGAGAAAAATCTTCCGGTACTTAGAGACACAAGTGCTGTTGTATAGAAATTGGCATTACAGAGGAAGTAGCCGCAACACGGCATGACTACCAGAGGTTGAATATTTTCGGAAGCAAAGTAGAGAGAGCAGGGAATATGGTGCACAGCAGCGTCCTGGCTAGAATAGTACCAAGGTTCCCCACCTCTGATGCTCATGGAAGGCATTAATTGTAACTATACTACCCTCACATCCAAGGTATTGTTCATTCAGTGCATTTGTTGTTTCTTTTCTGTGCTGAGAAAATGCACTCAGTAGCAGTTTGCAAGTCCTGCCATTGCAGGTCACTTCTGTCTGTCTGTAGAAAGAAAATGATCAGATCGAAANTGCGGTGCCGGCCCCTAGCCCGCACGTCCCGGCGTTCCCGGCTCCGCGGAGCCGGCGGCGGGGGATGGCGCCTGCGCGGGGCTGCGGGGCCGCTCGGTGGTGCCACACCCCCGGGGGAGGGAGGCAGGAGAACCCGAGCTCTCAAACCGCCGGGGAGGCGGCGGGGCGGAGGNACAGCAGCGGTCAAATAGCATGCAGGGCAGACACCCTTTAGGAACCTCATCTCTATGCTCAGGCTCTGGTTTCCAGGAAGCAATTTTTTCCCTCAAGAATTATTTAATCAGAGAAAAATCTTCCGGTACTTAGAGACACAAGTGCTGTTGTATAGAAATTGGCATTACAGAGGAAGTAGCCGCAACACGGCATGACTACCAGAGGTTGAATATTTTCGGAAGCAAAGTAGAGAGAGCAGGGAATATGGTGCACAGCAGCGTCCTGGCTAGAATAGTACCAAGGTTCCCCACCTTTGATGCTCATGGAAGGCATTAATTGTAACTATACTACCCTCACATCCAAGGTATTGTTCATTCAGTGCATTTGTTGTTTCTTTTCTGTGCTGAGAAAATGCACTCAGTAGCAGTTTGCAAGTCCTGCCATTGCAGGTCACTTCTGTCTGTCTGTAGAAAGAAAATGATCAGATCGAAAGAAAGAAAAAAGCAGGAAAAAAAAAACAAACCCGAAGTGCTGTCTGTGTTCCCCTAACAAGAAGCTGCACGTTTATTCCATTTGCTCCGCATGGGTTTAATCAATTCAGGGCTGGTGGGGGAAGATTGTTGGTGAGAGCGATGGGTCGTTTTTATTCCGCTCGCTTTGCCTGAGCTGCTGAACGCTCTATCGATCCACCTCGTTGCCAGGAAAACCAGAATCATGCTGACACGAGCATCTGTCTCGTACGGGCAGTAGAAGATTTACGCTGTAGCCTAGCGCCTAAAAACAACTTTCCCCAAAACGGCTGATGTCTCGAGCATCCTCCCACGGGGATNGCCGAGGGAGCAGATAGCGCGGGGAGCGCCGCCTCCGCCCGGCTGAAGCTCTGCGGGCGGAGGAGAGGGAGGAAGGGATCATGCAAGGGGGGCTAGCGCGCTAGGGGCAGGAGCGGATGGTCACCCGGAGGCTCCGCACTTAGGGAGCGTGACGTCCTGCTGCCGTGCCGCTGCCCGAGCTCGTCAATGGAGCTGGAAAACATCGTTGCCAACACCGTCTTGCTGAAAGCCAGGGAAGGTGAGAGAGCGGCGGGAGGGAGCCGGAGCATCCCCGGCACGGGCGGCCCTCCGGCTGCGGGGTGCGGGAGGTGGGGGCTGAGCGCCGGTCCCGGCGGCGGCTGTCGGGCTCCATGTGGCGGAGCTGGCGCTGGAAAAGGTTTCTCTGAACCGGAGCCTCGCTTCCAAGGAAAGGATCGATTTCCCCCCGCTGCGAGGAGGTTTGGGAAAGGAAGCGAGCGAGATTGCGGAGATTACAATATTCACCCATCTCTTCCTTCCCCCTTCCCGCTGCCCCCCCTCAAATCTGGTCCCACAGATTGTGCTATTTCAGCGTCTATTGTTAAAGGTCAGCTGCAGATGCATTCATTCAAAAGGGCTTAGCAAATCTGCAAATAGCTTTCCGCGCTGTGTGATGAGACCGGCGGGATCGTATCGCTCCAACGTACCGTCATTGCCTTATTCGGCGTTATTAGGTGATACCGTGTTGCCGCAAACATGCCCATTGTTGAGAGCTGCCCGTCCCCAGCCCGCTCCGTACGGAGCCGGGACTGAGCACGGAGCTGCGGGCGCCCAGAGCTGACCGTGGGATGCTCCGGGACTGCGGGAGCCGCCGGCACGCCGCAACCGCGCCGTACACCTGAAAAACACGCCGGGATCGCGGTTACACGGCGGCGGTGGGCTCCCTCCGACAGCCCACGCAAAAGCCGCGAGCCCCGGGGCGAAGCCCGGCAGCTCACGGGCGCTTCCTCCCCGCCGCCACTCGTGGGAGCGTGGTGTCCCCCGGGCGCTGCCTGCACCCAGGGGTCGCAGCGGGGCAGCCTCTGGGCCCGGAGCATCCCCCGGCTGCGGGCAGCGCCACGCACCAACGTCTGACGCTTGCAGCATCACTGCCAGGAGGTGTGCGCTTTCTGCCGCCTGTAGCTCTTTTTTTTTTTTTTTCCTTCTCCTTCTTTTTTACATCTTTTGCTCTGTAAAATTAGCTTTTTTGTTTGTTTTTTGCCCCCCCCCCCTCCAGCTTTTGTTGCAACTTCTGTCACCTGAAAGCACTTCTAGTTGAGTGTTGGATGCAGTAAAACCTGCATCTGATTTTATTTCACTCTGGAGCGCCAGTGCGGTGGGTGTCAGATTTGAGGCTGGGGATGTGCAAGTGAAGCAGTGTTGGTTTTGTAAAAGAGAGCGTACCAATAGTGTTCCCCTGGAGTGATCCCTTCGTTGGGAAAAATAGTTCAAATGGTATAACAGTGTTTATATAACTCATGGGGTGTTGAACTTGGGAGGCTTAGCTAAAGAGTAAAGTCCTGAGATTCTTCAGAAAAAATCTCTGCTATAAATAATAAGGGCAAAGGTATTTTTCCATGGAGCAGACCAGTGGGTTATAACTCTGCCTTCTCGTGGATAATCACTGTTTTCTGTTGTCAATACTGTTCAGCATGTCATTGTTCCTAGCAGCAATGTAGCACTGGTTTAGATTTCAGAAGACTTTACGAATACTTTGAAGGACTGGTATTAATTACATGTATTGTGTGGTGTTTTCTGAGGGCCAATATTTTGCATGCAGTTTTAAATGTGACACTCTATTTTATGGCCACCTTCTACCATTCTCAGCAAGATGGTAACAGGGATGTTGTTATTGTGTTCAAGTTGTATTAAAGAAGCTGTCAACTATCTCCCAAATGGCCGAGCTTTATCAGGGTGTATTGCAAACTGTATTCCAACTGTCATAAGTGAGAATGAAGTTCCAACCACTTTTTCTCTTTTTGGAGACCTGATGCGTGTTTATCTTTAAACTTTTACTTTTTTTTTTTTTGAGGGATGGAAGAAGTAATTCTTATTATTCTTTTTTTTGTTTCTTTAAAATGAAGAAGGAATTAATGAAGAGTTGTCTACCCAGCATCACTCAGCTAGAGGTCTTAGCCATGTGTCTCCAAGGTTTTACTTACTGCATGTAAGCCTCTGTGAGTAAAATGTTCTTAAAATTTGTGAGGGATAATATAAGTGAGTGTCGTTACAGATGGTCTTCAGTGAGCTGTCCATCTTCTCCAAGAGTAAAATCAAATTAATATATTGAAGATTATGGTATCTGAAAGTAAGTTAGATCCAGATCCTGCAGAATCTGTGGATAGGTGTAGCTGGCTGAGCACGAAGCCACGGCCAAGTATGCACATTTCCACTTGTGAAGTCAAAAGCAATCGTAGCTCAGCTAAGTGGTTGTTGGTGCCAGCAGTGTGATATTTAATATCAAAAGAAGCAAAAGAATGAGATCCATTCTGCAGACATTAGTTAAAAATGAAAGTTTTATCACGGTTATCAAGGGAGACACAAATTCAATGTTGGTATTAAAAAAAAAAAAAAAAAAAAA